>JAPFFP010045195.1:0-11818 GCA_026153255.1 Solanum medicagineum | reverse complement strand
TAATAAGGGCTTTTACAATAGACTTCATCAAGAAGTTTTGAAATAATCTAAAGTGGAAATTAATGTTTTTTGAATCCCAAGATAGTCAATTTAATCATGAAATATCCAAAAAAAACCAAGTTAAATATTAACATCATTATATTGCAAATCCCAAGATAGTGAATTTAACTACGAAACATCCAAAAATCTAGTCAAATATAACATTATTATATGAAGTAATATCTAAGAACATGTTCACCAGAAGAAAATTTTAAGAGTTAAAACGCTCTCCAACCCTTAGGCACGAAAAACCCTAATTTAGCTTTTTTATTGATTTTCATGGCGTTGGTGGCTAGTGGGCAGCCTCCTATTGAGGTTGTTCCACCACGAAATTGTCTATGGCTAGATCAAAAAGTAGGAGAAGTGCAGCGCTATTACAACTCCAAATATCGAAATAAGTCCCTCTATCGATGAAACAGATCATGTACTTGCATGGAGAATCACGAATCGTACGGGAAGAAGAGGAAGTGACACAGATGATAGTAAATGAACAATTGTAAAATGCTGTGATAAGTAAATTTTCCAATAGATGGCCAGAGATTCAAATCCTAAGGAGATTAATACCACAACAATGTGAATTGAAGGGTGAACTGAATATTGGATTGTTGAGCAATAGATATATTTTGATTAGAGCGTCAAGAATGGATGACTATATTCACCTACTATCCAAAACAATATTCTAATAGCATTCTAGAATAGGAACTAGTCAATGCAAACCTTGAAGTGGGGTCCTTTATTTGATCCCGAAGTGGAGACAATAATAGCAGTAGCATGGATCTCACTGCCTTCACTATCCTCAAATTTCTTTGGCAAGGAAGCAATTTTGTCAATCGTGGCAGCAGTTGGTAAACTGTTGCAAGTTGACACGACTATAACCAGCAAAACGAGACCTAGTTATTCTAGGGTCAAAGTAGAAGTTGAATTGATGAAGGACATCCCAAAAAGAATGAATGTGGGCATCAAGAAGAAAATTGGGGAGATAGTGGATAAATAGGTACACATTAAGTATGACTACCTGCCAAAATATTGCAAAACATGCAAACTTCAAGGTCATGGTGAAGAGGATTGTTATGTGTGACACCCGGAATTATTTGAGGATGTTAAGATAGAAACAATAAGGGAGAGAACAACAAGAAGTCTGAGGAAAAGAAGGAGATAAAAATCCACAAAAATTTAGTGATAACTTTCAGGAATCAAAGCAAAAAAAAATAGTCCTAAGAGGGAGAGGCACTCACAAAGATGTAATTGTGCAGAGATGGGATCCAAGGAAGAAACGGGACGTGGTCACTACGGAAAACATGCTCCAAGCATTAGAAGAGGACAAAGCCACGAGCGTCACAAAAAAAATAACAGATGGAATAATAAAAGGAAACTAGGGAGAAAGTGATTGAGAAACAAAATAAAAGTACAAAATAGTGGGTAGAGGAGATATTTGGGCCTGACAGTAAAGATAAGGGAGTTAATGAAAAGATTGAAGATGGGAAACAATCGGAGAATAAGGGGGATGTTCTAGAAGACCATTCCAACAATTTATTGATAGAGAATCTTCAGGATAAGGTGGAAAGCCTTCATACCATCACTAGAGGTGAATCCATTGAGGGCAAAACATCACACCTAGAGGAGGAGAATCAGTCCACAACAATGAAAAAAATAATGAAATGGTTGATGAAAGAGATAAAATTGCCAAGGGAGATGAGGAAGTCAATTCCCAAATCATTTTTACTCAAGATGATAAGAAGGTCCCTGGTGACGTACAGCAAGCAGAAGATCAGACCAATAACAACGGAAGAATAAGGACAAGGAAAAAGAATGGGTCGGAGATGAAGATTTTTTCAGAAGAGGACATACATGTAAATGTAAATTCATCACAAGAAGTGGGGATCTCTAATCTAGAAACCTAAAGAACCTAAATAAGGAGAAGAGCAGAGGCAGAAACATAGGCATAAAAAATTGTCAAATTCAAATAAGGAGTAGCTCAGCCGAACCTGGAGGTAGTAAATGATATTGTGCAATATTTTATTCTAGAACATTAGGTCAGTGCAAACTCAAAATGCTTTTGAAAGAGTAATTGACCTAAGAAGAAGACATCATTATTCATATATATTATTATTCATATATAGCCCTTTTGGAACTCTTCATAGGGTCTCAAGAGATAGAAGCCTATAAGAGGAGAACTAGAAAGGAGAATGCTATAGTGAATGTATCAGGCAAAATTTGGATTTTCTGGAATGAGGACCGAAAAAGGGAAGTTGTATTTGATTCTATTCAACAATTGACTCTAATATTCTCACATCAGACAAACCACAAAGAAATAATGATTACTACTGTCTATGGTAGGTGCAGTGCCATTGAAAGGTTAAAACTGAAACGACCCCAAAAAAGGCCCAAAAATGTGCCTCGGAAATGCTCGGAATCGTAATTTCCATATATCTCAAAATTTGTGCGTTTTTTCAAAAATCCAACATCATATTCTTGATCAGGGGGTCAAATTGAGTGGGAGATGGGTATAACTCCAATTTTAGAGTGAACGATTCATAATTTCAAATTTTGAAGTATCAAATTCCAGTGAGGTATCCGTGATGCAGGCATAAAGCTCCAGTGTACATTTTCTGTCCAGTTTTGCAAGTTCTGTCCAAGACTGTTGGGTCTTGTGTCTAAGCCCTCTAATATGTGAAAATATTTATAATTAGCCATATTTCACTTTCATATCATGCAAGACATTTTCCAATACTCTCTCAAACACTTAGACTAATATTTGTCTCAAAATTCAAGTATCCGGAAGTCGCTTCCAGATCTTAAGGAACTCATTAAAGCTTAAAGCTCTTATTCAAATCTATTTCAAGCTTCTTTATGTCATTTAAGACCATTCTGGGTCCGATACATCAAGCAAAGTTCAAAGGAATTTCTATTGGCTAAGTTTTGCACAAGTATCGGTAGGAGGGTCAATTTTAAAGGGGCATATCTCTTAACAAAAAATGAACTGGGTGGCCTACAACATATCAAATTGAAGATATTTGAATTATATTTCCAATTCATTTGGTTTCATCTTATATATATTTTGGATGAAAAAGTTATGTTCGTTTCCGTAGAACTCGTATGTGCAAGGGTATATACAGGTTTTTGCCAAATTCCATTTCATTAATGTCATTTCGTAAATTTAGTCATTTATATTGGTCTTTTGAGGATTCTTATGCTATATCAACACTTCCTAAATACCTAAACCCTATTCCTAAAGATCACTTAACTCCTCCCAACTGGACTACACTCTCAAGAGCGTGTATCAAAACCGACAATACAAATTCAAGGAAACTCAAAAGCAAGCTTTGGATTCCAAAAACCACTTCCATACTTTAAGCCCTTCACAACTCAATTTCAAGATATTCAAGGTCAATGATATGTGGGTTTCATTCATGGGTTCCTTTCACCCATGAAGCCCAATCTTCCATTTCTATGAAAATTACATTTTTCCAAGTTGTGTTAGCTTATGAGTATTACTCATTAGAGATTATGATCATATACGATATTTGGATTTTTATAAAATTTTTGTTGAAAATACATGATTACTTATTTTTAAGTCTATACCATGAGATGATTTACCTATTATGATTATGCATGTTTCAAGCTTTAGAACCGTGATCTCTCTTGGAGTTTGATGAGGGATTTCAATGTATTTTTCAAGATGGTATTACCAAGTATTGGTGGAATATTTTACTTCAAGTTTTCCTGCATGATTTCACTCTTTAATTGCATGGTTTTACTCTAGCACTACACATCCACCAAGTGTTTGATAAAATATCTTTTTAAGGATTCTTAAGGTTTTGATAATCTAATGGTTGATATATTAGTCAAGTGACTTCATGATGAATATAGGCTGTAAAGTATGTTATGAATTAATAAAATTATCTATGATTATGCAAGTATGAACTTAAGCCCTTTTTCAAATATTATACCTCTTGTGAGCCTTTTGATGTTAATGCAAGGGTAATGTTGATGATGATCTATTCTCATGTTTGAAGTTAGGCTCACCATTTGAGGTCAATGATGTTAGGAGCTACTCCTGCCATGTCTTTATATTTATTGCAAGTTAATAAAGTATGTTTATCTTATATATTCCATGGGATTAGGCTTAACACCAATGGATGGAGGGTTGGACTATGTTATACCCTTGCTACACTAGTAGATCCATTTAGTGCAGTCTACCATGAAATACCTAATCTATAATGGGGCGGGCCCCTGTAAGGAAGGCCACTTAATCAGAAAAAGGACGGGCTCCAGTAAGGTGAAGTTACTCA
Source organism: Solanum medicagineum (assembly GCA_026153255.1). NCBI lineage: Eukaryota > Viridiplantae > Streptophyta > Magnoliopsida > Solanales > Solanaceae > Solanum > Solanum medicagineum. The sequence continues at coordinate 7,487 of JAPFFP010045195.1, read as the reverse complement.
TGAAATCCTCTCCAAAATGGGACAGGCTAAGGTTGCTTCTCCAAAAGGGGACCAACACCGATAAGGTGAAGTATGGTTTACCTTGGCAAGTAGAACACCTCTTTACCGGTGAGGAATAATTATCGGGATTAAAAGTTGTAGCTTTCTTGGTCTTATTCTATGTCGGTTTAGGTCTCTTCCCACACTTATGTATTATGATCTATACAAGTTGAATGAATTGCAAGTATGTTTTACTTTAAGCATTGATCATACATGCCATATTGTTATTATGCTATTGATTGATTATTATTATGCATTTTGACCATGTTGCATATCTCTTGTTGCATTGCATCCCACATATTTACTACATTCAAATGTACTAACCGATACTTTATGCGTACATGATGTTACCATGTAAGAATCGGAGCTCCGTTTGATCATCTTCCTCCTCCACGTAGCTAGACGGATTGTTCAAGTTAGCTTTTGGTGAGTCCTCATATTCGAGGACAATATTTATCTTCTATGATGCTTATGCTTAGACTACATCTTATATATTTTGGGATACTTATTGTCATTACTATGAGGTTGAGTCGGTTGTTTGTCTTGGCTCCCGCGAAGTTCTATGTTTAGACGTGTTGCTGGACATATTATGTATTATGCTATGAGCTTTGACACTCTCTTGACTCTTGTTGTTTATGATATGAAAGATGTTCCCTTAGCCCCGGTTATCCCTATTTACTATTTCTTATTGTTATTTTATTGCTTCCGCGACCAAGGATGTGCAATGATATATTAAGAGGCTTGCTTCGGATTCCTTTGGTTTCCCCATGCGCTGTGTCACATCTAGGCCCTAGTTTGGGTCGTGATAAAAACTATTGGAGGAGCTTAAATGGCTTGTTGATAGTTTGAACATTCCATAGATGGTAGGGGTGATTTTAATGTGATCATGAATGATTCGAAAAAGCTTGGAGTTTCGCACTGTTACTCAGATGGAAACCATTGAGTTTTCATAATGTGTTAGTAATTATGCACTCACTAAATTTCCATACTCTGGAAGCTTGTATACACAATGGAATGGATGAACAGGGGAAGATAGTATTTTTAAGAAACTTGATAGGGTGTTGGGCAAAGAATTTTTTTTCTTGAGTGCAATCAAAGTATTGTCCATCATGTGGTGTGGGATGGTTCTGATCATTCCCCTCTCAATGTTTCTTGTAAATCGGAGATGAGCTTAATTAAGAAACCTTTTCATTTTCTTAATTTTTGGGCTAAGCATCAGTACTTTAAGGAGGAGGTAAGGAAGTCCTGGGAGATGGCAGTGGGGCGGGGGGTTCACCTTCCAAAATTCTAAATGAGAAGCTGAGAAGATTGAAACCTGCAATTATTAAATGGGGTAAGGAAACCTATAGGGACTTTTTCAAAAAACATGCAACATTGGAAGATATTGTGAGGATGAAAGATGTCCAACTGGAACTAGATCCTACATAGGAGAATAGAGCAAAACTCAAAAAATTAGAGGCAAAAAAGAAGATTTTAAGTAATTGAAGAAGATTATTGGAAATAGAAGGCATGTATGCATTGGTTTAGGGAGAGGGACCAAAATTCAAGATTTTTTCACTCCTATGTGAAGGGGAGAAGGAAAATATTAGACAGTCAAAAGATTGAAGACAATCAAGGATGAATGTTGAAGTCATCTTCAGAAATTGGGGAAGAAGATGTTAAAATTTTCCAACCCCAATTTACAAAGAACAATGAAAATACATATTTTGATACCCTAAACATCATCTCAAGGGTACTTACAGATGAAGACAGAATGGAGCTGGAAAGGTGGCCTGAAGAAGCTGAAATCAGAGAAGTTGTCTTTGGGTTGAACAAAGACAGTGCTAGTGGACCAGATGGCTTTTCCAAAGAATTTTACCAATCCTGTTGGGAGATAATTAAAGAAGAGGTGATCAACTTAGTAAGATTCTTCTTTTGTGGTGCAGAACTTCCAAGATATATCACACACACCACTCTGGTCCTTATACCAAAAAAAGAGATAGTAAGGAAATTCAATGATCTAAGACAAGTCAGCCTTAGTTCCTTCATTAACAAAATCATATCTTAAGTCATCCATGAAAGAATTGAGAATGTACTTCACAAGGTCATATTAGCTAATCAGACAGGCTTCATGAAGGGAAGAAATATAGCTAAAAATGAATTACTTGCTCAAGAAATAAAAAGGGACATCAATAAAAGGAAGAAGCATCATAATGTGGTGGTGAAGTTGGATATGACTAAGGCATATGATAGAGTGTCTTGGATCTTTCTTACCAAAGTAATGAGAAGATTTGGATTTGGGGATAAAATGATTGGCATGATCTGGAGGATTCTAGCTAATAATTAGTACTCTATATTGATCAATGGGCAGACTTAATATTTTTTTTCCTTCATCTAGAGGAGTAAAGAAGGGAGATCCCCTATCTCCAATTTTATTCCTAGTTGCTGCAGAGGCCCTATCTAGAGCTCTAAAAAATCATAATGAAAATGATATTTTATTGGCTTTGGTTTACCGAAATGGAGTGGTAAGATCAATTATCTTGCTTATGCAGATGATACAATCTTATTCTGCTCAACCAACAAGAGATCAGTGATTATGATGATGAAAGTCTTGCAAGATTATGAAAGGTTATCAGGTCAGATGATTAACCTTTTCAAGAGCTTCTTGTACTTGCATGAAGTAACCCCAAGCTCAATTGGAAAAAAGCTGAGCAGATGGACTGGAATTAGCAAGGATCAGTTCCCTTTTACATACCTAGGATGGCCTTTTTTCTATGGCAGACAGAAGAAGATACACTCTGAGGGATAGCTAACAGGTTCCTTTCCTAGAAGTGCAAATTGCTCACTGCATGGGGTAAATACATATTGGTCAAACATGTATTGAAGTTAATTCCTATATACTAGATCTCTATGATGAACCCCTCTAAAGGAGTAATAGAAATTATTCACACAATCTTTGCAAGATTCTTTTGGAGTGTTTTTGGAGAAACTAAAGGGAAGTACTGGGTAGCCAAGGATATACTATGTTGTCCACAAGTGGAAGGAGGTCTTGGATTCAGATCTATTCATAATATGATGGATGCTCTTTTTCCTAACGTATGGTGGAATTTTAGGACTTCTATTCGTTCTTTATGGAGTAACTTCATGTGGAATAAATATTACAAAAATTGCATCCTGTAATAGCTAATGACATTAGAGCCTCAGATCTATAGAGAAAAATGATAAGGATAAGAGAGGAAGTGGAACATGCTATTTGGTGGCAAGTGAAAACAGGTCAAAGTAGCTTTTGGTTTGATAATTGGACCAAACTGGGTGCACTTTACTACATTAAGGTAAATAATACATCAGATGAGGAGATTGATGTGAAGGAGTTTATTATAGAAATTCTGTGGGACAGACGTTTTATAGGGCATGGTGGATGGGTAATTCTAATGGATCTTTTTCAATGAAGTTTGCTTAAGAGCTAGTCAGAACCAGAACGACCTAAGGGGAAGAGAATAAATACCATTGGGTTAAACGTATTCCATTCAAGTTTAATTTTTCTTCTGGAAGTATGGAATTTTAGACTTGCTACTGATGATACTTTGAAAAGAATGAGAATTAGAATTGTTTCTAAATGTTGGTGTTGTGAGGGAGACTCACAAGAAACAATGTTTCACCTCTTTTTAACAGCACCTATTGCCAAAAACCTATGGGATTTTTTTGGTAGTTTGGTAGGTATACAAGTGGAGGGCACACACCTCCGGGCTCTAGTTAAGAGGTGGTGGACAGAGGCTAGCAATGCTAAACTACAACAAGTTTACAATGCAATTCCACCACTTGTTCTTTGGGAATTACGGAAGAGGAAATTAAAGTAGACTCAGAAAATGTTGATAAGGATCTATAAGCTGCTCGAGAAATTAATGAAGAAGGATAAGGAGATGAAGGAGTGCTTACTTAATCCAGACACATGCCAAGAACAAGATCAACAAGCAAAAGTAGAATGGAAACAAGAAGCAACAAACAAACCATAGATATCCGGCAACAGGGCGGTGTCAACGAACAGAGAAGACGGAGGGCCATCTTTGGAAAGTGGAAATGTTATTAGGAAGCTTCCACACACCTTTTATAGTATAATTGGGTCGGTTCCTATCAAATCAGATTGGGCTGGGTGCGGAAGGGTTTTAGATTTTATGGGTTAGCCCATCTTTGTAATTCTTTACATATACTTTCAAGTTATTAATAAAACAGTGCAATGCACCAACAAAATTTACATTAAAAGCAATATCTTAGAACATGTTAACTGTGTGAACATTTTTCAAAACTCTCCCATGTCATAGCATTGTCACTAGCAAAGACATGAATAACATGTGATGTTCGTTGAGAGAAAAAACAAAAAGGCATTTAACAAACTACATGTGATGTAACAAAAGCAAAAAACAAAAAGACATCTATCTATCTATCTATCTTAAAAGCATGAAGTTTAAAACATTAATATAAAATTACCAAAATTCCCCTAACTAAGAAAAACATAACTTAAAGCAGTGCCATACTACACACTCTTCACAATAGTTGCCACTAACATCCACCAAAGTTCCTCCTCAACTGATGAAACTCCTTGCTTTTCTCTATTCAGAATTATCAAACATAGAACACATACACATCCTACTTCTACAACAAATGAACACAAAAGGTTCCATTTCTATAATACACGAACAGGTATACTTTGCTACATATGCTTAGTCAAGTGAGTGCCCTTAATCATTCAAGACTTCATCTGCACTGTATCATTCAAATACTTATGGAAGTCTCATGATTGCTTCAGATGCTAGATTAATTATTTCTCATAGTCAAGGCAATGTTATTTTGTTCAGTGCTACTTCAACAACAACCACAAACTTAATTGTTATACTACTGGATAATGGTGATTTCATGTTTTGTGAATTGAATATCCATAGCTTTTTGATTATGAAACTGATGTACTACTGCTAATGAAACTTAGGATTCACTTGCAATCGGGTTTCCATATTGCCTAGGATTTACAAGTGATCATTGTTCCTACTACAACTGAACACAAACAAATATTGGTATTTGGTGAGATAGCTTGCCTTTGTTCATGTAAATTCCATCCTACATGTTTACTACTTCTTCTTATATACAATCAACATGTTTTCTCTCAATGCTTTGTTGCTCTATTGACAAGTTTCACTCCAATTTATCAGCCAATCTAATTAAAATTATGAATTATGGAATCCACCACTCCACCGCTCTTATTCTCTATTTTTGTAATTTGTTCCCACTTCCACATCATCACATTTACATTGGTATATCACCACTAACCATCCAGATTCACCATAATGACGATTGAAACTGAACTATTCAAATTATACTTCTCTTAACGAGGCTTTAATCGAACAACTAGTGCTAGAGAATATGATTAGATCTAATCAAAGATGCAGGATGAATAAAGAAAAGTAATTCACTTTGTGAAAGGAAATTTGTAGATCACAAGCTTGCTGATGCATCATTGTCTAAACAAAGTGTAAGAATTGGTGAAGTCAAGAGGATATATAAAAGATTACTTGAGCTTAACAGAGAGAACTGTCTACAGGATTCTTTCATTTTTACATCATGAAAGATGTGGCATTTGTTGTTCAATAAATTTTCCTTTCACTATGGGGTTGATTGATTAGCATCAAGTAAGCAAACTTAGTTTTGAAACAATTATTTATGCTAATTATATCTATCAAGTAGAACAATTTTTTCTATTTCCTAAATTATTTTTTTCCAGTTAGAAATTTCAATAAATAAATTTGTTAGAGTAAAATTAAATGCAAGAATTAAGAATGCAGGTACACAACCACGATATCTACAAATTTACATACATGTATTTGGAAATAAAAGCTACTTTCATAGCTGGTCATACATACAACAAAAAGTCAGTAAAAAATTAAAGGAGAAAACCAGATTCGACAAGCATAGCAAACATTCGGTCTGAGATTTGGCATAGAGGATTATCTGTTCTTTCTCCGTCACACCGTGGGAGGAATACATGGTTAGGATCGAAGCTATAACAAGGAGATGGAATAATAGAGAGACTTACATACTTGAGAATGACCAGAACTCCTATTTATACTATAAAAGAGACACAAATTTAGAGCCAAAGTGCATATCCTTGTAAGAACAACAAGGGAATCTTCATTACAATAGGATAGCGAGAAGGGAATGTGAGCAAGATGATACTTACGATGGTCGGAGCACAAATCCAAGCATGTGAAGGCGTTTATCATCCACAGGACAAGAAGAACAAAGAAGACAGTAAGAGCTTCTTGAGACATTATGTTTATAAAGAGGAAAGGGCAACTGGAATCAAGATTAGGAAACCCTTTATTTGTCATGTAATATTACCAGATTGAGCCTTGCTTTGGGTCAATCAGGTGTCTAATTATAAACTGATTTTATGCAATAAAATGGGCATCCACTAGCCATTTGTCATGTAATATTACCGGATTGGGCCTTGCTTTGGGCCAATCAGGTATCTAATTGTAAACTAATTTTATGTAATAAAATGGGCATCCACTAGCCCAAAATTTTATCTTTTAAAAAAATGCAAGAAAGCATAACCTTGAGTTAGAACTACCACAACACAAAAAGAGAGAAATACTGAGACAACCAAATTGAGTAAAATTGGAGTTCATTGTTTACATTACCTCAATCAAACTGAAATCCTAACGAGGGGGAGAGTTTACAGAGTCACAACCTAATTGAAATCCTAATAAGGAGGAGGCTGCAGATCTCTTCCAAATGATGGGAATATCGAGAAACCAGCAGCTGGACTGAGAGAATTGTGGTAGTGAGAGAATTGAGAGAGTTGAGTAGAACTTATCCATGTAATATTATTTTATTCAATTATGGAGGATTTAAATTAATTTTTAATTAAAAAATAATGTGCCATTGGTCGACTATAGTAGTCACTATTTAAAATATTCTTAATTATTATAACTAATATAATATTAGAGGTGGCAAATGGTTGTATTGGATAAGATTTAGAAGGGTTGAGCAAAAATAGATTGGATAACAATCCATCCACCTAAAGTATGGGTAAATATGGATTTGGTCAAATATAGTTTGGGTAAAATGGTTCTAACCCACTTTAATCTCCTAAAGCTAAAACAAAATATTTAAATCACAGTGAAATTGTTAATGCTCAATCTCTATCACCCCAACCCCCATTCCCAAATAAGTATTTTTCGTTAAAAAAATTTAAATTTTTTCTACTTCCCTATACTATTCCCCACCCACTCCCACCCCACCCTTAACTCTAGCACCCCCAATTTTAAAATTTGAAAATATCAAGAAATATTTGCTCACCTTACTTGCCCCTGACCAATCCCCTACCCCACCCTTATACCATTTTATTCAGAAAATAGATTTTTTCCCCCCAAATTCATGTTTTTTCGCCCCCTTCCCGCACCCCCCCCCACCCCCCT
>JAPFFP010045194.1:0-11819 GCA_026153255.1 Solanum medicagineum | reverse complement strand
ACACACCCTCTAAGTGTTTGATAAAATGTCCGGTTATGGGTTCTTGAGGAATTGAAGGTCCAATGCATGTCTTATGAGTTGAATGACTTTATGATGATGATGGGAAGTGTTTATATAAGTTTTTTTCATGAAAAAATCTATCGTGTTACAAGTAGATTGTTGGGTTCCTATGGTTGTTGTGCACTTGAGAAAAGGGAGGAGGTCCTCCCTTGATGTTTGAAATGTAATGGTTTGATGAGCTAGTTCTATGATCCCTACCGAAGAGGCCATGCTGTAAGGTAGAGTGACTAATGTTTCCTACCAAAAAGATTATATCGTAAGGTATGGACACCCTACCGAAAAGTCCATGCCGTAAGGTAGATTTACTAGTAGCTCCTACCAAAAAGATCATATCATAAGGTATGGGCACCCTACCGAAAAGGCCATGCTGTAAGGTATAAGGACAAATAGTTTCCACTGAAAAGATCATATCATAAGGTATGGACATTATATCAAAAAGGGCATGCTGTAAGATAGAATGAACCATGGTTGCTACCCCAAAGATTATATCGTAAAGTAGGGGACATCTAATACTATCTATCAAAATGACTATGTCGTATGGTAGGGGTATTGGTTACACTCTCCAAAAAGTTATACCGTAAGGTGAGTGGGGGCCACTTGGCTCATTTCATGAAGGTTGGTAGAAGGGTTTGAGTTTGTATTCCATATTGAGTTTACATTCCTTGAACATGATTTACAAGCATGTTTTACCTTAAGCATTGATCATGCATGTCATATTGGTGTTTAGTTATCCTTTGCTTATAATTATACATTTTGATTATGTTGCCTATCCCTTGATAGCATTGCATCCTAAATATTTAGTACATTCAAGTGTACAAATGCATACTCTATGCCTATATGATGTCACCATGTAGGAACCGATGCACCGATTGATCATCCTTCTCATCCACGTGGCTAGAACGATTGTCTCTCAAGCTTATTGGTGAGTCCTCCATTTCGAGGACATTGCTTATGATCTCTTGTTTTGTACTAAGACTATCTTACTTTTATTCATGTATTGACCATGAGGGTGAGCCCAGTTGCTTGTCGTGCCCCCCGCTCTTATCTATGTAGTAGAGATGTTGTTGGACATGTTATGTATCTATGCTATGAGTCTTGACTCTCTTGTTCCTTGATGTTATGATAAGAAAGTGTTCCCTTATCCTTGGTTGTCTCAATTTACTACTTCATGTTGTATTCTATTGCTTACACGACCAAGGATGTGTAATGATATGCTACGAGGCTGGTTGGGGTTCCTTCGGGTTTCCCATTCGCTGGTCACATCTAAGCCCTAGGATTGGGTTGTGACAAAAGTAGGAATCTCTATGTCTTGGGTTTGGCCACCCAGCTTTTGATGTTCGGTTTTCACTTGTTGGCATCTTTGACATCTGGATACAATTTGGCAATGTCCCTCTTCATGCCTCCCCACCAATGCACCTTTCTCAAATATGTATACATCTTAGTAGACCTAGGGTGAATAGAGTAAGAAGAACCATGAGCCTCATCAAGAATCTTCTCCTTTAAGCCATCAACACAAGGCATACACAATCTACCTTGGTACCTAACGGCACTATCTTACCCTTGGACAAAAACCTCCACCTTTCCATGTTTTACGAAGACCTTCAATTCTAACAAGCAGGGATCAAGATATTGCTTAGCTTTCACCTCCTCAACCAATGTAGATTTAGAACCATCAATAACAATAACACTACCACCATCACCCTCTTCCAAGTTAACTCCCAATCTAGCCAACTGATGGACCTCCATAGCCATCCCTATACCACCATCATCAACATGAGCTAGGCTACCCATAGACACCCTACTCAAACCATTCGCCACAAATTGTCCTTACTAGGATGATAATGCACACTCATATCATAATTCTTAAGAAGTTCTAATCACCTTATTTGCGTCAAGTTGAGATCTTTTTGAGTGAAGACATATCGGAGACTCTTATGATCGGTGAACACATGAACATGCACCCCATACAAATAGTGATGCCAAATCTTTAATACAAACACAATGGCGGCTAACTCAAGATCATGGGTAAGGTAATTATTTTCATACACTTTGAGTTGTTTAGAAGATAGTCGGTGTATTGGTCAACCCAAAGGACATCAAAACAACCTCAAAATGCCCATACCTAGTCATAAGGTCATCTTAGGAATATCACTCTCTCTCACCTTCACTTGCTGGTACCCGGACCGAAAATCAATCTTAGACAAGGGGCTAGCCCCTTGCTGTTGGTCAAACAAATCAACAATTCTTGGAAAAGGATACCTATTCTTGATGGTGATCCTATTAAGTTGCCGGTAGTCAATACACGTTCTAAGAGACCCATCCTTCTTCTTCACAAACAACACTGGTGCACCCCAAAGTGATTGGCTAGGCGTAATAAAACCCTGCTCTAACAAGTTCCTCAATCGCTCCTTTAAATCCTTTAACTCCACCAGGGCCATACGGTAAGGGGGAATAGAAATGAATTTAGTATTAGGGAGGAGGTCTATACCAAAATCTATTTTCCTTTTGGGAAGAACACTGGAAAGGTCATTTGGAAAGACATTAAGAAACTCATTTACCACCGGAACTGACTCTATAGGAAGGACTTTATACTCCACATCCCTAACCCTCACATGATTATAAAGACACCCCTTAGAGATCAATTTATGGGCTTTAATGCAAGAGATGAACCTACTATTGACCACCACATCATGACTCTCCTACTCAAGAATAGGTTCATTATGGAATTGGAATTTGCCCTATGTATTCTATAATCAATAGAGGCATAGTATGAATGGAACTAATCCATCCCAAGAATGACATCAAAAGTAACCATGTCCAACTCAACAAGATTATAAGGTAATATTTTTTGCAAGATGCAAATGGGACAATTTCTATAAACCTTTCTAGCAACAATAGATGCACCAATAGGAGTAGACACCTCATATGACTCACACAACAATTCAGGATCAACATGAAACCTTTTGGCAACAAAGGGTGTAACAAAAGAAAGAGTGGTACCTGAATCAATTAAAGCATACACATCAAAATTAAAGTCTTTTAACATACCGGTAACAACGTCAGGCACCTCATCAACCCCTTGCCTTCCATGCAAAGCATAAAACCAATTGTGCCTTGGGGAAACATCTTGTTGACCACTCCTTCCCAATGGAACCATATTAGCACCTTGTGGACGAACCTCCTTACCCTTGTTGCGGTTACGAGGACATTCAATCTTTTTGTGACTAACCTCTCCACGTCCATAACATGCATTAGTGTCTCTCAAACATAGGCCCCCATGACCCTTACCACATTTTGGAAACACACTATTAGGGTCCATACCCCGACACCTTGGGCCTTTGGAAAGTCATTGGCAGAACCCCTATTAGAAGCATGAGAAGACCCTTGGCCATGTTGGAACCTGCTACCCTTTCGACTTTGAACCTACCTTCAAAGCGGTCCCTCTTGGCCTCATTACCCCTCCTCTTCCTTAACTTTTCCTCTTCCATTTGCTTGGCATAGGTCATCAACCAGGACAAATCCATGTCATTAATCAACATAGCGGACCGACATTACTCACTCACCAAGTCAGAAACACCCATCATAAATTTATTCATTCTAGACCTTGGGTCTGCTACCAAGTGGGGAGAATATTTAGAGAGTTAATTAAACATGAGGGCATACTCCCTTACACTCAAAGAACCTTGTCTCAAGTTCATAAATTCCACAAATTTGGATTCCCTATGCTTAAGAGGGAAGAATTAATTAAGAAATGTTGCTTTGAACTCCTCCCATAGCACCACATTGTAAATTTCCTTCTCCTCCTTCCATTGATCAAACCATATCCGTTCCACCCCTTTGAGTTGGTAAGCCGCCAACTCCGACTTCTCCTCCGATCTAACACCCATAATATCCAAGACCTTGTAGACCTCATCAATGAACTCTTGAGGGTCCTCATCCACCTTTGACCCATAGAATTACGGGGGATTCATTCTTATGAAGTCACTCACCCGAGATGCCGATGAAGGAGCATGAGGGGCTTGGGCCCCTTGATTGGCTTGATTAGCCACAAGTTGTTCAAGGAAAGTGAGAGCATCCCGGAGCTCACCATGAGACGATTGTCCTTCTAGTGTGCAGGATCTTCTTTCTCTTATGTTAGGCATGATCTAGCATAGCAAAGAACAATCTTTAGAGGGGGGAAATCTTATTTCAACACTATAGCACGACTTAGAACATGAAGAAGGGAAATATTTCCTAAAATGCCTCATAGCCTCTTACTCATAGTTGTGGTGCACAACAAAACCATGAATAAGACTCTAATCAATGCAGTGTGTAGGAATCCAAGGATCTAAAAACCTAGTGCTCTTATACCAAGTTTGTTATGACCCAAGCCTAGGGCCTACACATGGAATGACGCATGGGGAATCCGAAAGGACCCCAAGCAAGCCTCATAGCATGTCATTAGACATCCTTGGTCGTAGAAGAAACACAATACAACAAGAGATAGTAAATTGGGACAAATGAGGCTAAGGGACAATTTTCATACCATAAACATCAAGAGTCAAGAGAGAGTCAAAGCTCATAGCTCATAGCATAATACAAACATATCCAACAACACCTCTAAAACTTAGATACTTGGCGGGGGCCAAGGCAAGCAAATAGAGTCACCCTCATTGTAAACATATACATAAAAGAAATATAGTCTTATAAATAGTATAAGATCATAAGCATCGTCCCCGAAATGGAGGACTCACAAAAGAGCTTGAGAGATGTCGTACTAGCCACATGGAGGAGGATGATCAAGTGGGGCTCCAGTTCCTACATGGTAACATCATTTATGCATAGAGTATGCATTAGTACATCGAATGTACTAAGTATGTAGGATGCAATGCAACAAAAGATAAGCATTACCACCAAAATGCATAATAGTAGGCAATAGATAACATATTAGCAATATGGCATGTATGATCAATGCTCATGTAAAACATGCTTATAGAGAATATATTACAAGGTTTAAGAAGAGACCAACATATAAGACCCGTAGGTTACCAAGTTACAAACCCCTTTGGTTGTTTGGTGGATCATCTCACCCTACCATCCTTGGTGACCAAGGTACAAACCTCCGGACATGGTTAAATTGGTTGGTGGATACTCACACCCTACCACCCCTGGTGATTGAGGTACTAACCTCTCAACATGGTTATCAAGGCACTAGCCACTTGATTGACTATCAAGGTATAAACCCCTCGACATGGTTATCCAGACTCTTGTCCCCCTGATTTAGGCATGGTCACATTCAAACACTATATAGGAGAATATCACGAACATACATTCCTTTCATAATCATATAGTCATTCAACTCATAAGACATGTGTTGGACCTTCAATTCCTCAAGAAACCATAATCGGACACTATCAAACACTTGGTGGGTGTGTAGTGTTAGTGTAAAACCATGCAATTCAAGAGTGTAATCTTGCTGGTGGGTGTGTAGTGCTAGTGTAAAACTATGCAATTCAAGAGTGTAATCTTGCTAGAAAATTTCACATAAAACCATCAATAGATACTTGGTAGCACCTAAAGTAATATACATCAAAACCCTTCATCAAATCTCACAATAGGCCTTAGATTCATATCTTAAAACATGTTAAAACAACCATAATTTCATGAAAATCCAACATAGTGTGCAGTGAAATTCATAATAAGTAAGACCCATAAGTAAATAAACTTTAAATCATGCAATTTTAGGTAAAAGGAAGCTTGGGTATCATGGATGGAAGGAAACCATGAAAGAAACTCACATACCATAGCTTTGGAGAATCGTTGAAGAAGATTGGAGATGGAAACTTGAAGCTTTAATGATAACCTTAGTATCTGGATGAGTTTTGAGACTTGAAATTTGGAGATGAAATATTATCTAAGTGTTTGGGAGTGTATTTGGGAATGTCTTAAATGATATGAGAGTGAAGTAAGGCTAAGTATACGCATTTTCACAGATGGGAACACTTAGTTCCAAGACCCTGAAGCCTTGGACAGGACTAAAAAAAATACACAGGAGTTGGCTGCTAGCGCGTCACACCAAGAATACGCAGACCTCACTGGAAATCACATTTTGTGATTTTCAAATTTTGACGTGGTTGCTCTTTAATTGGGTTTAGACCTATTTCGCACCCAATTTTGCCCCCTGAACAAGAATATGAAGTTAGATTTTTGATATCGCACACGGATTTTACGATATATGGAAATTACGATTCTGGGCACTTTCAAGGCACATTTTGGGGTTGTTTCAACTTCTACATTATAGACTTCCACATCGGCCATGGTTTAAGTGTCCGTGATTTCTATTTAGGCCATGGCGCAGATGTTATCATAGACCGAGGGTCAGTTGTCTCAGCGCATGCAGCTTAGGCCATGGGTCCGACAGATCATTGTTGACTCATAGGAGTGATGTAAGGCATTCACCATTTCCATATATCAGGAGCATATTACTACGTGGATACCCACATTGACGCCTTTGAGGACTGGTACAGAAGAGATTAGCTGAGGCTCGGCTATCACATCTGTCAACCCTACATGATAAGATTACAAAACATAAGACTGATGTGACTTTCTCACTAGCGGCACTAATTACAGTTCTAGAGGATCCACTTTCAGAGCTGCTATTTCAACAATTTGCTTCGGAGGATCACACACAGCCTTCCCACGAGAAGAGACCTCTTATTGAGGATGAATACACTGAGGAGAGGCGTGTGCGTCAGAAGACCACTGAGGATGATGAGGAAGAGGTAGAGGATAATCTCGATCGAGTCTTGAGGGTGTTGATAGAAGAAAAAGTATTGAGATAAGCCCATTAGAATGTTAGATTGATGGGCATTGGCTCATCCAGTGCAGCTGTTGTGCAGACTAAGCCGCAGGAGGGAGATGATCAGAGGAAGCCTGAGACTGGTACTTAGGCAGCAAGATATGTTTTTTTTTTACCCTTTGTATTTACTTTTATATTGATATTATACATTGAGGACAATATATAGTTTTTTCGATAGGGTGTGGGTAGATATGGACTAAGGTGAAGTTTGAGTAGCTTTTGGTCCATAACTACCCCAAATTTTGATCTTGAGGTTTTCTTGCTTGTGTTCTTTTTCCTCATGGATATTTAATTTTTGTTGAGCCGACATGTTTAGGATGTCTGAGATGATATTTGTAGTATATAGTTGTTGAACTTATGGCATGTACCTTGTTTTTGATGTTTTATGAAATATTTTGAAAGTTGGTATTGCAGCCATGCCTTTTTGAATGATTTGGCAATATCTGTTCTGATTAAGTGAGGGCAATTTGATACAGGAAGCATGATCTATGAGTTTCTGTTGGCAATGTATGCAATGCCATGTGTGTGAGAGCTGATTTTGTTATATTCTTGTATTGTGTGTTGATTCAGAACTTGCCCTATTACTCTATGTTGGATTGGAGATTATATGGATTAGGAAGGGATCTTAGGCCCTTGTTCTTTGAATTAGTCCACTTTTGCCTAAAATGACCAACCAAGTGAGAAACTCATCCCTTGTTCCAAATATTTGAACCTTACATATACTATTTCGTTCATAACACCATATTAGCATAACGTTATTTAGCGAAATACCTTGAAATTGGCCCTGGTCTATCATTGAGCATTGTGAACCTTGATTTAGGCAAAAATCCTAAGTTGAGGGTGACTACCAAAAGTGGTCCTATTTTTGGGGAATAGTTATTGTGCACTTTGATATAGGCTAAAAGCCTAAGTTGAGGGTAGCCAGTGTAGGGGTAAAATAGCCAAAAAAAAGAGGTAGTGAGTTGGGAATATGAAGAAAGATAAAAAAAATCATGCATCGGGTGAAAGAACAAAAATGCTTAGATTGGGTTGAACAAGAAAAATGATGTGTGAAAGTAAGGAGAAAATACCCGAAAAAGCATGAATATGAAGGAAAAAGGGAGAATAAGGTGGAAATGATTGAGTTGGTAAGGTGAAAGTGTTGAAAAGCGTGGTTCAAGGTTGGCCTTTGGTCATTAGTTGTCCAAAATGCCATACCAATGACCCATGAGTCTACGTAACAAGCTTATAAAGTCCTAAAGTGATCGTAGCCCAATTAGACAAAAATCTGGGCCATGAGTATTTGGGCAAGCCTATGGAACTATTTCATTTGTGAGAATGAGTGTGCTTGCACAGTCCCATGGTTAAATTCTAAAATTTTCATTGAGTGTTTGAAAGGGACTTCTTTCCCATGAGGACATATGTATTGCGTTGCATTATCTACATTTTACTTGTTCAGTGATTGTGGATTGTTGATGTTCCTTTACTTATGATAGTTGTGTTGTGAAATAAATTAATATGCTTTGGTTTGCCAAATAGCTACATGATATTATTTTGAAAAATCTGATATGGGTAGCTGAGTTGGATTTGAGTATGGTATATGCCATTGGGTTAATTACTATGTGTTGCTTTATTATCTATATAGATTGAGTCGTCGCTTGAGGATAAACAACAATGCTAAGTTGAGTGTGTTGATGTGCTATTAAAATACAACACATTTGATGCCTAAAACTTAGGATTTTGTGTGCTCTCAATTCGACTTTTATGGTTTTTATGTGTTTTTGTGTTTGTTTTTATAGGAAGAGCATGTTGTCACAATTTTGGGAAAAGTTGAAGGTTTTGCTGATTTTTGAGGACATACGAGACCCTCTACGAGTCAAATCTCAGTTTACGAGTTGTAGAGGTGGCTTCGTAGAGATTCCCAGTGTTGAAGCAAAAGCTAACGTTCAGCCATACGAGACCCAATTACGAGTCGCAGAGTTATCTATAGGTCGTAAAGGGAGGTTTCATAGATATTTCTAGTGTTAATCAGATTTGGACCAAGTGATGCAAATGTGGACTACGAGAAGTCGATACGAGTCATAGATTAGACTATGACTCCTGAAGGTATTTCGTATCAGTGAAGTACATAATTAGGAGGCCGACCATGAAAGCCCGATTACGGCTCGTGACCCTAGTTAGGGTCGTAACTGTGACTTGTTTCATGCGTCGACCAGTTTTTCTAATTAATTTGGGGACCTATTTGTAAATACTATAAATAGAAAATACTAGGTCACTTAAGGAAGTTTTTGTGTTTGACAGTTATTGTATAGAGAGCGCAGCTGAGAATGGAGTAGAGAGCAAGAAATTAGAATATTCTTAGGGTTTTAGTTTTGGAGACTACGTCTTGGAGAAGATATTCACTTATGGATAAAATTCAACTTTCAATCTTGTGATTTTCAATACACATTGGGTTTTCTTGTTCTTCAATCTTCTTGGTTAAGTGATTAACCAGGTTTTCTCTATTCATTGTTTCTTTATTTGCCCAAGTTTTGAGTACCTAAACCCACAACGTGGGGTTATGGGAACCATGAGAATCTAACTTAGAAAAGCTGGATTATTTGCAATTCTTAGAATGGATATTTGCATGTATTAATCATTTCTCTTTATTTTGAATGCTTTCTAGTGGTGGCCGACATAAGAACTTTCCTACTGTTACCTTCCTGATCCAGGTGGTAATGAATATGAAAAGAGAGTGATTAACAGGATTCGATAATGTGTTCCAATCTAATCAACCAAATGTGACCAAAGGAAGGAAGCTGGGACTATCGGTAATGGTTAGTTGAGCATGCTATGGACATTGGCCAAGTCCCATAGTGATATTTGACCTTCGCCTTTTAACAAAATGTTGAAAGAACCTAAATTATAGTCCTAAATTAAATATTCTAGTTGAGAGTTGTGATATCTGGTGATGTTAAGTTAGTGAATCATGGGGAACACAATACCCAAGTTTCTCACCATTATTGTTTGTCTTCTAATTTTATCTAGTCTAGTTTAATTTCCTATTGATCATTGCAACTCCCCTTTTTTAGAGAATTGAGTTAGTTGATTCTTGCATTGATTATTGGTGAACCAAGTTGCAAAGTCTTTTATTTCCTGTGGGATTTGACCCTAACCTTGGTTAGGTTTATTACATTGATGATTGCTTTTACTTCAAAAAGAGGTGTATGTTTTGTGTGATCACCAACACGAGTAACTATTGTTCTATGACAGTTGATGTGCTATCAAAATACAACACATTTGGTGCCTAAAACAAGGGATTCTATGTGATCTCAATGCGACTTCTCATAGTTTTTATGTGTTTTGTGTTTGTTTTTGTAGAAAATACATGTTGGATTAATCTTGGGGAAAAGTAGCAGATTTTGTTGAATATGAGGACCTAGGAGACCCTTTGCGAGTCATAGCCCAAGCTACGAGTCGTAGGAGATGACCGTAGTGATTAACAGTTTCCAAAATTAAAATCTGAGAAATCTAAGTTCATCCATACAAGCCCAGGGTGTGAGTCATAGACCATACCACGACTCGTAGTATGGATCGTAGCAGTTAAATCCAAAATTCCAAGTGCTGACTACGAAAGCTGGATTACGACTTGTAGGTCACTATACAAGTCATAGCTATAGGTCATAACTGCTGCCGACCAACTTTTTTTATTTATTTTAAGGTCCTTTTTGTAAATAATATAAATAGTATAAGTTAGGGGTTTGAAGGAGGAGGACATTGTGGAGAAATGAATATCTTTTCTAGAAAGAAGCTTTCAAGGTTTTAGAGTAGACACTTAGGGTTTCATATTGAAGACCCAATTTGGGGATTGGAATCACTTGTAATTTAAGTCTTTTATTCAAGCTTGTGAATCCAAAAATCAAGGTGGTTTATTGTTCTTCGTTTCCTTTGGGGAATCTCTCAAATATGTCTATTTTTATTCATTGTTTGTGATTTCGCCCAAGCTATGAGTACTAAAACCCCACAACTTGGGGTTGTGGGAACAATGAAGAGCTTCCTTGAGATAATCCAGATTATTTGCATATCTTTGATTGGGTATTTGCATGTATTACCATTTCTCTTCGGATTCCTTGTTGTTTGGTGGTGGCCGACAACAAACCCTACCTAGTATCATGATACCGACCAAGGTTGTGATGAATAGGAAAAGGAAATGAGTGACAGGATACAATTGATGTGTTCTCATCTAATCAACCAAACTCGACCAATGAGAGGTTGACTGGGACAATAAGTAACAATTAGTTGGCACACCATAGTTGCCGACCAAGCACCATGGTGAAATTCGACCTTCACCTCTAACCAAGGGCTAGAAGAACCTAAGTTACTGTCCTGCATGCAATGTCCCGATTGAGGTTATGCTATCTAGGGTACTTGAGTTAGTGAATCATGGAGAACACAATTCCCAAGTTGATCCTCAAATTGATTGTCTCTTCGTGATTGTTAGCATAGTTTTTGTAGTTATTTCACACCAATTTGCAAACCCCCTTTTTTAGAAAATATAGTTGATTGATACTTGAAATGATTATTGGTGAGTCAATTTGGTCAAGCCCAGTATTCCCTTTGGATTTGACCCTAGCCTTTGGTTAGGCTTATACTTGATAGCGACTGCTTTACTATAGGAGCATGAACATCAAATTTATGGCGCCAGTGATGGGGAATACAACTAGGTTTTGACTTGATTTCACTAATAGTTAGTTCAAGTGTTAATTTCTAAACTCTATTGTATTTTAATTTTATTTTTGTTAAGCTTCTTGTGTACCGACAAATTGTGGTGGTCTCGTTCTTGCTTCGACCAAACACAAAGTTCCGGTAAGACATTAAGCAATGGCCGGAGAACAACTCATCATCACAAGTGATCTACTTCAATCACTATAATGAAGTGATCTGTTCTATGGTCAACCATTTG
>JAPFFP010045193.1:0-11820 GCA_026153255.1 Solanum medicagineum | reverse complement strand
CGCGTAGATGTGTATTTTGTAGACTACTTTACATGCTTGGTCCAAGACTTTCGAGTCTTGGGCCTAAGTCTTCCATGGCATCAATTGACGTTTGAGTCGGAGTGGGCTATCCCCAAAGGTCCATATTCATCTCTTAAGAAGGTGTCCAAGAGGAGCTATCCCTATGCATGAAAGTATTACATGAAGAATCTTTTGACTTTTTAGCCTATTATGCATGATTATGAAGAATGTGTTTTGACCTTTAAGACTAAGGATGCATGTAAATGATTTGAAGTCTTATACCTCTTTTACAAGCATATATATATACGTATTCTAGTGGGATGATGACCTAGCATCGACGAATTGGATGTCGGCATGGACTATACCCAAGGGTCCATACTCCTTTCCTCAAACTATGTGCCTAACATAGGATTATATTTATGCCCCAAGGGGAAAGTATGTTGAGGATCTACCTTTGGCAAGTGGATCACCTCTTATCCCTTGTGGGGAAGACAACAGGGTTCCAAGGCGTAGCTCACTTGGTCTTATGTCGGTTACGGTCCCATCCTCATTATATATGGAGTACTTTCCCATTCATATATCATGGATTTCATAGCATCTTGTCATATTTACATTCCTTGTTATATATCTCTTTTTACACTATGTGCCCTTGTCATCTAAATTTGTATGCATGTTTTGATAAGTCATATCCACTGCATCCCACATACTTAGTACATTCAAACGTACTAACGTATACTCTTGCCTACATGATCTCACCATGTAGAGACCGAAGGCTTGAGATAATCCACCGTACATCGACTAGCTAAGACTATCAAAGTTACTTGTAGTGGTGAGTCCTATCTTCCAAGGATGACCCACCATCCTTTATACCTATTTTATTTTTGTTTGTTTACTTATTTACTTAAGGGTGAGCCGGGGAGTATCTTGGCCCCTAACCTATCTCATGATTAGAGGCACTGTTGGACGTCTTGTAAACTCTCTGATGATTGTATGCTTACTGTTATGTTTGGGGATTTACTATGATGATGATTATCTAAAGACTATTGTTATGTGTTATGTGAATATTTCTAAGTCTATGGATTCTTACTATGTGATTTTGAAAGGACCTAAGTCCCGAACTACCCCCATAGCATGAGTCCTACTTTTCCGCCCCTTGCAATTATGTGTTTACTATTTTGTACGCACTTTCAAACCAATGATGTGTGAATGGATGCTATGAAGCTTATTTAGGGATCCTCGGGTTCCTATTTGCCATGTCACTTCTAGATCTTAGATCCGGGTCATGACAGGGAAGCTTACTTTCATGAACTCTTAAACTAAAAAGGAGACAGAGATATTGAGTTACACGATTTGACGTACTCCAACAGTCATCGAGATTTTGATTATTGCAGGCGTTTCAGAGCCAAGGAAGTTAGATGTGCTATTAATAGGATGATTAGAGGAGGAGTGATCGGACCGATGGGATTTCAATAGATTTTTGGAAAAATATGGTCAAGGATGGCATTGAGTGGTTGACTACGTTATTTAATGCTATTATGAAGACTTCTAAGATGCCTGATGAATGGAGGAGGAGCACAATGGTTTCATTGTACAAGAAAAAGGGTGATATTCAAAATTGTAACAATGATAACAATATTAAGTTGTTAAGCCATACTATGAAGGTTTAGGAGAGAGTGATGGAGATAAGGGTGAGAAAAGGAGTGTTTATTTCAGAGAATCAATTCAGATTTATGTCGGGGATGTCGACTACTAAAGCAATCTATCTTACTCGAAGATTAGTGGAGAAATATAGGGAGAGAAAGAGGGACCTTCATATGGTGTTCGTTGACCTTGAGAAAGGCTATGACAAAGTTTTGAGGGATGTGCTATAGAGATGTCTAGAGGCAAAAGGTGTTCTAATAGTGTATATTAGGATGATAAAGGACATGTATGACGGAGCCAAAACTCGAGTAAAAATAGTGGGATGAGACTCGGAGTATTTTTCAGTTGAGATGAGACTTTATCGAGGATCTATGTTGAGTCCTTTTTTTCCTCAGTAATGGATGAGCTAACATAGTCAAAGCAAGAGGAGGTACCATAGTGTATGCTATTTGCATATGACATAGTACTGATTGATGAGACTCGAACTAAAGTTAATAATAGATTAGAGGTTTGGAGATATACTTTGGAATCATAAGGGTTCAAACTAAGCAGGACCAAAATGGAATACTTGGAGTGCAAATTCAGTGTTGCGAGAGATGGAGCAGACATTGAAGTGACGCTTGCCACTCAACATATTCCAACGAGAGAAAACTTTAAGTATCTTGGGTCCATCATCCAGAGCAGTGGCCATATCGATGATGATGTCACACATCGTATTAGGACAACATGGCCAAAAGAGAGGCTTACCTTTGGAGTATTGTGTGATAAAAAGACACCACCTAACATTAAAAGCAAGTTTTACAGAATGGTGGTTAGATATCTATGCTATATGGGGTAGAGTGCTGGCCAAAAACCTCAAATGTTCAGAAGATGTAGGTTGCGGAGATGAGAATGTTGAGATAGATGTGTGGACACCAGGAGTGATAAGATCAAGAATGAGACCATCTACAAGAAGTTAGAGGTGGTCTCTGTGGCAGACAAGATGAGGAAAGTGAGACTACGATGATTTGGACATATGCAGAGAAAAAGCACCGATGACCCTGTTAGAAGATATGAGAGGTTGGATTTAGGGGTTACACGAAGGGGTAAAGGTAGACCGAAGAAGTATTGGGGAGAGGTGATTGTCATGACCCAAGCCTAGGGCCTAGACGTGGCCCGGTGCAAGGGGAACCCAAAGAGACCCCAAGTAAGCCTCTTAGAACATCATTACAAATCCTTGATAGCGAAAGCAATAAAACAAACATCAAGAGATAATAAAGTGGGGCAATCGGGGCTAAGGGAAACACTTTCATATCATAGACATTAAGAACAATAGAGCAAAGGCTCTTAGCATAGATATATAACATGTCTAACAAACATCTCTAATACATAGATAAGAGCAGGGTCCAAGACAAACCAACCGGGCTCACCCATATAGTCAAAATAAAACATAAAGAAGAATGTCTCAATACATAATATGAGCAACATAGACTAAGGTCCCCGAAGTAGAGGACTCACCAACTAGCTTGAATAGTCTAGAACTAGCCATGTGGAGGAAAAGGATGATCAACTTGAGCATCAGTTCCTACATGGTGATATGTATGTGTTAGTACGTTTGAATGTACTAAGTATGTAGGATGCAATGCAACAAGAATTAGGCATCATAGTCAAAATGTGTAACATTAGGCAATAGGCATAATATAACAATATGGCATGTATGATCTATGCATAAGTAAAACATGCTTAACTAGCTCATGCTTGTATAGGATATCATATGTGTAGAAGAGACCAAACTAGAATTTCAAGGTACAAACCCCTTGGTAGTTGATGATGGTTTCACCCCATCATCCCGGTGGTATGGCACAAACCCCTCACATGGTTGTTGATAGTTACACTTAATCCCCACGGTGGCGAAGTACAAACCCCTCACATGGTTGATGAGTACAAACCCCCACCTCGGTTGATGAGTACAAACCCCCACCTCGGTTACCCGGGCTCTTTTCCCCTGGATCGGGTATGGTATAATGCAACATTTTACATAGAATATTTCATATACATAAGCTCATTTCATCATCATATAGTCAATCACCTCATATCTCATGCTTTGGACCTTTAACTCCTTAAGAAACCATATCCGGACATTTCATCAGAAAACTTAGAGGGTGTATAATACTAGTATAAAACAATGAACTATAGAGATAAAATCATGCAAGAAAATCCATTGTAAAACCATCAATCAATACCTTACAACACCCTCAAGCAACAAACATCAAAATCCCTCCTCAAATCTTACAATAGATCAAAGATTTATTGCTCAAAACATGGCAAAACAATCATAATTTCACATACCCTCAACATAGTGTGCAGTAAATTTCATAGTAAGCAAGACCCATTTGTAAATCACCTTTAAATCATCCAATTGGAGTAAAAGGAAGCTTGAGTATAATAGGTGAAAGAAACTCACATACCTTAGCTTGGAGATGAACTTGGTGAAGATTGAAGATGGAGACTTGAAGCTTGAAGAAGAACGTTAAAGGAAAACCTTAGCTTGGATGAGGGTTTGGGACTTGAATTTTAGAGTGAAAATATGGCAAAGTGTTTCAGTGAGTATTGGGGAATGTTTAGGATGATATGAGCGTGAAATAGGGCCAAATATAGGTAAAAACACGGTTGGGAACACTTAGGCCCAAGATTGAAAAGCTTTAGACTGAGATAGAAATCACTGGCAACAAAGTACACATGTCCGCTTTGGTCTGTGATGCAAACCCGTCGCGGGGGTCATATTAACACATGTCCACGACAGTTGCGCCTCGCGATGCTGTCGCAGATCGATTCTAGATAAGAAAAATTATGAAAAGTGAAATTGCTAATCATTTCCTCTTAAATTGGGATTAGACACTTCTCCCCCTAATTTTGACCCCCTAAACAAGAATATAAAGTCGGATTTTTGATATCAATGCATGAATTTTGAGATATACGGAATTTAAAATTTTGGGCATTCCGAGGCACATTTTTGGGCACTTTTTGAGGTTCTTTTCAATATCTCCCTCTTGGCAACATTCGTCCCCGAATGTAAAAGAAACGTACAAGACAAGAGTGATCATAAATAAATCAGCCCTAGTGAAATTGCAACATTACATTTAAAAACATTTTCAAAATCTCAACATTAGTGTAAAAATCATCATAAATTTGTCAACTTAAACATGAATGCATATGAATAACATAGGGGCTGAAATATAAGACTTGAAGTCACATAAGGGACTTAGAGTTAGTACCTTAGGCTTGAGGGGAGTGGAAAAGATAAGGATACCGCTTTAGCATGTCCACTTCGGCCTCCCATGTAGCACTCTCAACTTGTTGGTTCCTCCAAAGGACCTTAACGAATGTCACGTTCTTGTTCCTCAATCTCTTCACTTGCTTCTCAAAAATCTGAACCAGAGTCTCCTCATAAGTTAAGTTATTCTCAACAAACCCATATTATTAAGAGGCACAATAGCATTAGGATCACCAACACATTTTCTCAATATATAGACATGGAACATCGGATGAACCAAATTCATTTCACTAGGCAACTGCAATTCATAAGCTACCTTGCCAACCCTCCTCAAGACCACATAAGGACCAACATATCTTGGACTCAACTTCCCCTTTTTACCAAAATGGACCACACCTTTCATTGGAGAAACCTTCAAATAAACCCAATCACCCACTTTGAATTCAAGGTCTCTTTTTCTCACATCGGTATAGGATTTTTGACGACTTTGGGCTGTCTTCAATCTCTCCCTAATCATCCTAACCTTCTCAAGAGCATCCATAACAAGATTTGGTCCCAATAAAGCCGCCTATCCAACCTCAAATCAACCAATTGGTGACCTACAACGTCTCCCACAAAGAGCCTCAAAATGAGCCATATTGATGCTAGAGTGATAGCTATTATTGTAGGCAAACTCAATCAAAGGAAGATGGTTATCCCAACTACCCTTAAGCTCCAAGACACAAGCCCTAAGCATATCCTCAAGTGTTTGAATAGTTCTTTCGGCTTGCCCATCAGCAAAGGTGAACTTTTGTACCAAGACCCCTTTGAAAAGACCTCCAAAAGTGTGAAATGAATTGTGCACAACGATCTGATATGATGGACAAAGGAACCCCATGTAACCTCACTAACTCATGGATGTACAACCTTGCATACTCTTCAGCCCCATATGTGGTCTTAACCGGGTCATCCTATCATTACCACCACCCAAATGGAGTCAAAACCTTTTCTAGTCTTAGGCAACCCAACCACAAAATCCATATTAATCACCTCTCACTTCCAAGTGGGAATATCTATGTCTTGGATTAGGACACCCGGCCTTTGATGTTTGGCTTTGACTTATTGACAACTATGGCAACCAGAAACGAATTTGGCAATATCCCTCTTCGTGCCTCCCCACCAATACATCTGCCTCAAATCTCTATACATTTTGGTGGACCTGGGGTGGATGGAATAAGAAGAATTGTGGGCTTCATCAAGAAACTTCTCCCTCAAACCATCAACACTAGACACACATAACCTACCTTGGTACCTAAGAGCACCACCTCCCCCTTGGGAGAAAACCTCTACTTTGTCCTCTTTCACCAAGGCCTTCAATTCAAGCAAGGAGGAGTCAAGATCTTTTTTTGCTATCACCTCATCAACCAATGAAGACTTAGACCCATCAACCACCACAAAACCTTCATCACCAACTTCTTCCAATATATCTCCTTTTCACCACCTTTAACATGGGCTAGGCTATCCATAGACAACCTACTCAAGGCATCAGCCACCACATTTGCCTTACCCGGATGATAGTGCACTCTCATATCATAGTCTTTAAGAAGTTCTAACCATCTCCTTTGCCTCAAGTTGAGATCCTTTTGAGTGAAGACATATTGGAGACCTTTGTGATCGGTGAACACATCAACATGCACCCCATACAAGTAGTGACGCCAAATCTTTAATGCAAACACAACGGCGGCTAACTCTAGATCATGGGTAGGCGAGTTCCTTTCATGTACCTTGAGTAGTCTAGAAGCATAAGTTATGACCTTACCATTTTGCATCAATACACAACCCATACCAACCCAGGAAACATCACAATACACAACAAATCCCTCAAGCCCATCTGGTAGTGATAATATTGGAGCGGACACAAGTTTGTCTTTCAATGTTTGGAAGCTCCTCTCACATTCATCAGTCGACACAAACTTAACCTTCTTTTGAGTCAATTTGTTCATAGGGGAAGCAATAGAGGAGAACCCATTCACAAACCTTCTATAATAACCTGCTAGGCCCAAGAAGCTCCTAATATCCTACTGGGCCAATGGTTTAGGACAATTTCTAATCACATTAATTTTCTTAGGATCCACTTTTATACCATCCACCGACACCACAAGACCCAAGAATGCAAACTTCTTCAACCAAAATTCAAACTTGTCATATTTCGCATACAATTTCTCCTCCATCAATCTTTGCAACACAACCCTCAAATGCCCATATGCTCCTCCCTACTATGTGAGATCAAAATGTCATCAATGAAGACCACAACAAAGGAATCAAGGTAAGGTTTGAAAACCCTATTCACTAGGTCCATGAAGATGGCTGGTGCATTAGTCAACCCAAATGACATCACAACAAACTCATAATGCCCTTATCTAGTCCGAAAGACCATCTTAGGAATATCACACTCCCTCAACCTCACTTGATGATACTCGGACTGAAGATCAATCTTAGAGAAATAGCTAGCCCCATGCAATTAGTCAAACAAATCATCAATTATTGGAAGAGGATACCTATTCTTTATAGTGACCCTATTAAGTTGTCGGTAGTCAATGCACATTCTAAATGACCCATCCTTTTTTTTCACAAACAACACCGGAGCATCCCAAGGTGATTGACTAGGTCTAATAAATCCCTTTTTCCAACAAATCTTTCAATTGTTCCTTTAACTACTTCAACTCCGCTAGGGCCATACGGTAAGGGGTAATGGAGATAGGTTGAGTATCGAGAAGGAGGTATATACCAAAATCTATTTCTCTTTCGGGATGAACATTGGGTCATTTAGGAAGACATCAAAGAACTCATTTACAACCGGAACTGACTCTATGGAAGGGTCTTTAGACTCCAAACTCTAACCCTCACAAGATGATAAAGACACCCCTTAGAGATCAACTTACGGGATTTAATGCATATAATGAATCTACCCTTGACAATTACATCTTGATTTTCCCACTCAAGGACGGGTTCATTAGGGAATTAAAACTTGACCCTACGGGTTCTACAATTGATAGAAGCATAGTAGGCATACAACCAATCCATCCCAAGAATGACATCAAAATCTACCATATCTAATTCAACAAGATCACAAGGCAACACTTATGCAAAATACAAATAGGGCAACTCCTATAAACTTTCCTAGCAACAATAGAGGCACCAATAGGAGTAGACACTTCATATGATTCATGCAACAACTCGAGGTCAACGTGGAACTTTTTAGCAACAAAAGGGGTAACAAAGGAAAGAGTGGCACCTGGATCAATAAAGCATAAACATCAAAGTCAAAGATTTTCAATATACCGGTAACAACATCGGGAACCTCACCAACCTCTTGCCTCCTATGTAGAGCATAAAATCGATTGTGCCTTAGGGCACCACCTTGAGGACCACCTCTACCCAATAGAACCGTATTTGTACCTGGCCTTTGCCGTGGTTTCTTGGACAATTTGCCTTCTTGTGACCAAGTTCCCTACATTCATAGAACGCATTAGAGCCTCTCAAACACGGGCCTCCATGGCTCCTTCCACATTTAGGGCACATATCAATAGGAGCCACCCCACCAACACCTTGAGGCCTAGAGAAGTCATTGGCTAACCCCCTATTAGTAGCATGACAAGGCTCTTGGCCTTGACAAAATCTAGCACCCTTTTGGAATTTACCCTCGAATCGGGCCCTCTTAGCCCCATGCCCCATTCTCTTCCACAATTTCTCCTCCTCCATTTGCTCTGCATAGGTCATCAACCGATACAAGACTGTGTCACTAATTAGCATGGTAGACCGGCATTCTTTACTTACCAAGTCGGAGACCCCTATCACGAACTTATTCATCCTATATCTAAGATCGGCCACCAAATGAGGAGCATACTTTGAAAGTTGATTAAACTTGAGGGCATACTCCCTCACACTCATAGCAACTTGTTTCAAGTTCATAAACTCTACCAACTTAGCTTTCGTAAGCTCAAGAGGGGAAAATCGATTAAGGAAAGCCAATTTGAACTCCTCCCAAAGCACCACATTACCAATTCCCTTCTCACCCATCCATTGTTCATACCTTATTTGGTTTATCCCCTTGAGTTGGTACGCCTCCAACTCTGCGTTTTCATTCGGCCCAACACCCATGATATTCAAGATTTTGTAGACCTCATCAATGAACTCTTGTGGATCTTCAACCACTTTTGACCCATAGAACACCGGAGGATTCATCCTCATGAAGTATCTTACCCTAACTCCCAGGGTAGTAGCATGAGGGGCTTGGGCCCCTTGATTGACTTGGTTGGCTACAACTTGGGAAAGCATAGTGAGAGCATCCTGGAGCTCACCATTGGTGGGACGCTCGTTGGGAGTTTGGGCCCTTCTTCCTCTAGTGTTTGGCATGATCTAGCATAGCAAAGTACAATCATTAGGGGGGAAAAACTTACCACAACTCTATAGCACGACTTAGAACATAAAAAAGAGAAACATTTCCTAAAATGTCTCATAGCCTCCTACTCATAGCCATGGCGCGCTTCACAACCATGAATAGGACTCTAATCGACGTGGTGTGTTGGACTCCGATGATCTATCAACCTAGTGCTCTGATACCAAGTTTATCACCACCCAAGCCTAGGACCTAGACGTGACACGCCGTAAGGGGAACCCGAAGGGACCCCAAGCAAGCCTCTTAGAACATCATTACACATCATTGGTCGCGGAAGCAATAAAACAAGCATCAAGAGATAATAAAGTGGGGAAATCGGGGCTAAGGGAAACACTTTCATATCATAGACATCAACAACATTAGTGTCAAGGCTCTTAGCATAGATACATAACATGTCCAATGAACACCTCTAATACATAGATAAGAGCAAGGGCCAAGACAAAGCAACCGAGATCACCCTCATAGTCAAAATAGAACATAAAGAAGAATGTCTCAACACATAATAAGAGCAACATAGACTAAGGTCCCCGAAGTGGAGGACTCACGAACTAGCTTCAATAGTCTCGAACTAGCCACGTGGAGGATGAGGATGATCAACTTGGGCATCGGTTCCTACATGGTGATATCATGTAGGCAAGAGTATGCGTTACTACATTTGAATGTACTAAGTATGTATGATGCAATGCAATAAGAATTAGGCATCATAATCAAAATGTGTAACATTAGGCAATAGGCATAATATAACAACATAACATGTATGATATATGCTTAAGTAAAACATGCTTAAGTAGCTCATGCTCGTATAGGATATCATATGTGTAGAAGAGACCAAGCTAGAATTTCAAGTTACAAACCCCTTGGTTGTTGATGATGATTTCACCCCATCATCCAGGTGGTGTTGGACGAACCCCTCACATGGCTAATGATAATTAGACCTTATCACCATGGTGGTGAAGTACAAAACCCTCACATGGTTGATGAGTACAAACCCTCACCTCGGTTGATGAGTACAAACCCCCACCTCTGTTACTCAGGCTCTTGTCCCCCCGGATCGGGTATTGTCTAATGCAATTTTAATATAAAATATATCATATACATAAGCTCATTTTATCACCATATAGTCAATAACACCATATCTCATGCTTTGGACTTTCAACTCCTCAAGAAACCACATCCGGACATTTCATCAAACACTTAGAGGGTGTGTAATGCTAGTATAAAATCTTGAAATATGGAGGTGAAATCATGCAAGAAAATTCATTATAAAACCATCAATCAATACCTTGCAATACCCTCAAGCAACATACATCAAAATTCCTCCTTAAATCTTACAACAATCAAAGATTTATAGCTCTAAACATGACAAACAGTCACAATTCTACATAGCGTTGACATAGTGTGTAGTAAATTTCATAATAAGCAAGACCCATTCGTAAATCACCTTTAAATAATGTAATTGGAGTAAAAGGAGGCTTGGATATCATGGGTTAAAGGAACCCATGAAAGAAATCCACATACCTTAGATAGGAGATGGAGACTTGAAGCTTGAAGAAGAACCTTGAAGGAAAACCTTAGCTTGGATGAGGGTTTGGAACTTGAATTTGGGAGTGAAAATATAGCTAAGTGTTTTAGTGAGTATTGGAAAATATTTAGGATGATATGAGGGTGAAATAAGGCTAAGTATAGGTAAAAACACAGTTGGGAACACTTAGGCCCAAGACTCAAAAGCTTTGGACCGAGATACAAATCACTGGTAACAAAATACACAGGTCCACGTCTGGTTAGTGATGCGGGCCTGTCGTGGGTGTCATATTAGCATATGTCCACAATAGCTACTCATCGCAGTGTTGTCGCGGATTGATCCTGGATAAGAAAAATTACGAAAATTGAAATTGCTAATTGTTTGCTCTTAAATCAGGGTTAGACCCTTCTCCCCTAATTTTGACCCCCTGAACAAGAATATGAAGTCGATAGTGCACACAGATTTTGAGATATACAAAATTTAAAATTTTAGGCATTTTGAGACACATTTTCGGGCACTTTTTGGGGCCGTTTCTGTGATCAGACAAGACATGACAAAACTTCATCATTACCGAGGACATGACCTTAGATAGAAAGGAGTAGTGATCGCGTACTAAGGTAGAAGACTTATAAGCTAGTAGGGTAGGTTGATGTATGACCTTGTCATATACTAGGTTAGTAAGAGTAGTTGTATCATTATATCCTGTGTTGCCATTATCCGTCTTGTATTTGTTACTTTTATCGTATTTACATACTATCATTTGTTTTTCATTATTAGTCATTTTTCTTTTTCTTTTCTATTCTCTCTTTTCTCATATCTATTATCTTCTGCTTATGAGGCTTGATTTTTGAGATAAGGGTTTTTGGAAAACTACCTCTCTATCTCTATGAGGTAGTGGTGAGGTCTACATACATTTTACCCTTCCCAGACCCCACTTGTGGGATTCCACTATTATGTTGTTGTATA
>JAPFFP010045192.1:0-11820 GCA_026153255.1 Solanum medicagineum | reverse complement strand
CACCCCCCGTAGGGACTCAGCATCCTCGCTGAGGTTTGCCCCACCACCGTACTAGCAGAGAGTCGGCTCTGATACCAACTCTGTCACCCTGGCATCTATTTCGCCGATCCTCCATCCCTTGTGCATAAGCCTGAACCCGTGCAATATCCATACCAGGTTGTGCTGCTAGTATCATGCAACTATCAACGTAGTACGAATCTAGCCCCACAATATACTGGTGTACTCGGTCAGACATGCTGGCAACGTGGGCTGCAGCATAGACAGCTAAAGCATCGAACTCCATACTGTACTCCCGTATAGATCGGCCTCGCTGCCTCAGACTCAGGAATCTATCCCAATGTTAGAGTGGTAACTATTTTTGTAAGCAAACTCAATGGATGAAAAATGTTTATCCTAACTACCCTTGAATTCCAATACACAAGCTCTAAGCGTATCATCAAGGGTTTGATTGGTCCTTTTTGCTTGACCAGATATTTATGGACGAAAGGTAATGCTAAGCTTGACTCTAGTACCAAGATTCTTTGGAAAGATCTCCAAAAGTGAGAGGTGAATTAAGGACTACGATCCGAAATAATGGACAAAGGAACCCCTTGCAAGCTAACCAACTCATTGATGTACAACTAAGCATAGTCTTCAGCACTATAGGTTATTTTAATTGGTGGAAAATGAGCCGACTTTGTCATTCTATCAATAATAACCCAAATAGAATCAAAATGCCTCTTAGTTCTAGGCAAACCGACTACAAAATCCATGTTGATCTCTTCCCTCTTCCAAGTGGGGATGTCATGCCCTAAAGTCCCATTAAGGTGGACTGGCTCCCAACTGATAAGGCTCTGGAGAACCAACATATAACCATATACTTTCTATGAACATTATACGAAGTTTTTATATTTAGCATGCATGCTAGAAAATAATAATAACAAGCCAAAGGAAAATGTATATGACTAGGTCGTTGGAACCACGATGTCTAAAGTACGAGACATGATCGCACTTTAATTTATATAGTCTACAAAGCCTCTAAATAAGGAACAATATCTGATAAGGGTCTGGAAAGGCCCCGTCTCATGACTAACTATACAATACAAAAAACATAAGCTCTAGACATGCAAAGCCCCGAAGAAACCTAGAGCTTAGTAACAACAGCTGGATATCCTATACTCTTACTTGGGAGAGCTACTAGCACCTGTACCTACAACATGAAATGAAGGTCCCCCTAAGGGATGTCAGTACAAGATAATGTGTTGAATATGTAAGTCAGGAGGCATTGTATATGAAATAAGAACCCAAATGATGTCATACAATGGTGTAAGGATAAGAAACCACCTTTACTCATATTGTGGAATCATGTACTTTATGTCCTTTTTATTGCTTTACCTTTCTTTATTGTATAATATGTGCACAACATGTATAATCAATATTGGGATCGACTCACGCTAGGCTTTCCTTTCACCCCTAGGATACCCCCTAATATGGGATCGAAAATTCCATGAATAGATAGAGTCAACGGTACGACAGACAGTGCTGCCTACACGCGAATTAGCTTCCAAGGTTGAGCACCCATGCTAGGTGATTCTTCCACCCTTGGGATACCACCCATCAATAAGCAACATACTTTATCTTTTACCCGTCAATAAGCAACATACTTTATCTTTTATTTATCTTTGAGATAATTCGAGCTGTAGGACCATATATATAGCCTGGCATGTAAATAATCATGCAAGACAATATCACAATAAAAAGAGTAGGTTACATAGATAATGAGATGCGTAGGAGGCAAAACAACACATAAACTTCATTTAACAACAGTGGGCTCATGTATCTGGGTATCCAAGTATGTATGTAGATCTAGAAATGAATATGTATGGAAGCATATGAACATGTGAAAGAGTGGAGACACGGTTATTAGCAGTGTCGGAGTTGGTGAGCACCTTTATGTGCCAAGGAAGAATTTAGATTTCATGCCAAGTAATATGAAATCGAGGAGCCTTACATACCTCGTTGTACGACCTCATTATTACCTTGAAGTAACCTCCTTTTCCCCCAAATACTTATCTACAATATAGAAGGTAATAAAACTAGCATTAGGAGCTAATAAACACATCTTGGCAACATAATCTCATAAAAAAATAACACATGGGCAACAAGTGTAATTATCAACTCGAGCGTATTCTTTCAACATTTTCGCCTCTAATCATATTTTCTAATACATATTCTCATATATATGTGTGTGTGTGTGTGTGTGTGTGTGTATCATGTGTAGCTTGTCTAAGTGCCATAACAGTCTCACAACAGATCACAAAGCACAACTCATAAGAATTATATATAACATACAAGTAGGTAGCATAACATTACGTCCCTTCGATACCTTTCGACGTCACCAGTTCAAACCTGTACAAACTTCAACCAAACTTTTCGCACAAAATTTACACGTAAAGATAGCCCTAAAACAGTCCAAAAATAGTTCTAAAAATAGGTGGAGGATGTCATACGTTAGTCCTTAATCAATCAACCCATAATTTTTACTAACAAAACATTTAGGATAACACACTAAAACTCGATTGTTTACGTAGAACAAAATAGTGCAACGACCTTTCTACATCATTACAGAGCTAAAACTCATTAAGTATAGTAACCTCCCTTCATAATCAAGAAAACCAAGAAGAGAAAAGTTCCCAAATAAACAAGAAAAGTGTACAACAATCTTTGGAACACATGCTGTCCAAACTTTCAGCACAAGTATAACCTAGTCTCTTGTATTTCATGAAGAAACCATACTAAATATACAAATATCTTTACTTACCTTTACCTTCAAGGCTGAGAGCTTATTTATGAACCCTTGTAAGGTTTCTTGTGGTTGCTTTCTATGAGTTCAAAGAGAGCAAAAAGAGAACTTAGAAAAATCAGATTTTCTTGTCCAAGTTTAAATGACTTAAGGTGCTTTCAATCCTTTTTAAAGGGACAACTTTGGCTGACTTACTCTTGTATTTTAAGCCTTACTTTATCAAAGTGGTGATGCTATATATTGGCATTTTCATGTGGGCCTAAATGGGTCTTAATTTGTTGGGCCTTGGCTGCCCATTTTTCTCTTTTTCCTTCACTCTGTTTGGGCCCAAATCACCAATTGAATTGTGAATGTACTTGGCCCCTTTTATTATTTATTTATCTTGGGCTGTAAATATTGTACATTTACGATGCTAACACACAGGCTAAATTACACCATTCACATTAACTTTATTTATTATCAGACTTAGACAGATTCAGCATCAGGCCTCATCTCTGTCTAGCTAGCAAATTTAAACTAAGCAAGTAGGTGACTCACCTTCTAGCTTCCTTAGTCCTACAAGCACTTCATTGCATTCACTTCGTGTAAGGCTATGATCCCCTCAATTTGACTTAAAACTTATATACACTCACCAGTCTTAAGCATTAGAGTTACATATGGCCCTCTAATCTGAAACTCGAACACTTTCAAAAATGGGTGCTAATTTGACCAAGCCATATCATGTTCCATATTCATAGGACTAGTACATGTAAGATGTGGGGTCTTACAGGGGATCTCAATGTGTTCGGCTAGTCCACCTGGCCTTTGGTGTTTAGCTTTGACTTATTGGCAATTATGACATCTTTCTTGGACCTTTGCAATATCCTTTTTCATACGACCCCACCAATATACTTCCCTCAAATCCCTATATATTGTAGAATTGGAGTGAGTGGAATAAGATGAATTAAGGGCCTCTTTCAAAATTGAGTCCCTAAACCCATCAACATTTGGCATACAAAACCTACCTTTGTGCCTAAGGACACCATCTTCTTCTTGGGAGAAAACCTCAAATTTTCCCTCTTTTACCTATGCATTCAATTCGAACAAAGCAAGGTCAAGGCGTTGCTTGAATTTGACTTCTTCAACCAAGGAAGAGTTAGAACCATCTATAACAACCATAGCCTGGGTCAAGGCATTGCTTGAATTTGACTTCTTCAACCAAGGAAGATTTAGAACCATCTATAACAACCATAACTCTATTTTTGGCTTCATCCTACCTAACCCCTAACATAGATAATTGAGGAACTTCCTTTGTCAACTCCTTCTTTTATCATCAATGTAAGAACACTCTCCGTGGACACCCTACTTAGTGTGTCGGCTACAACATTAGTCTTGCCTGGGTGATAATACAGTATTTATAATCTCAAGGAGTTCTAACCACATTCTTTGCCTCAAATTGAGATCTCTCTGGGTGAATACATATTGAAGACTCTTGTGGTCGGTGAAAACAACTACATGAACCCTATAAAATAACGATACCATATTTTAAAATCAAATGCCAAGAGTGCTAGTTAAGGTCATATGTAGAATAATTGTGCTCATGCACTTTTAGTTGTCTAGAAGCATAAGCATACCCTTGATACCTTATATCAATACACACCCAAGCTGATTCTTCAAGCATCACAATATACAAAGAACCCCTCTAACCCTTCAGACAATAAGTTTATCCTTCAAGGTTTGAAAACATTTCTCACATTCATCGGTCCAAATAAACTTTGTCTTCTCTTGTGTCAACTTTGTCAAATAGGATTCAATAGAAGAGAAACCCTCAACAAATTTCCGGTAGTACCCCACCAAGACCAAGAAACTCCTAATATCCGTTGGAGTTGAGGGCCTAGGATAATTTCTCACCATTTTTATCTTTTTAGGATCCACCTTGATTCCTTCGGCAGACACCACATGCCCTAGAAATGTGACCTCTTTAAACCAAAATTCACATTTATTAAACTTGGCAAACAATTTTTCTTCTCTTAAAGTTTGCAACACTATCTTCAAATGCCTCACATTCTCTTCCTCACCTCAGAAATAAATCAAGATATCATTAATGAATACCACAATAAACATACCAAGGTAGGGTCCAAAGACCCTATTCATGAGATCCATATACATTGTCGGAGCATCGGTTAGGACAAAATGCATCACCAAAAGTTCAAAATGGCCATACATTGTTCGGAAATACATCTTGGGAATGTCCCATTCACTTATCCTCAGTTGATGGTATCTAGATTGATCATCAATCTTAGTAAAATGACTAGCCCTTGGCGATTGGTAAAAGAAGTTATCTATCCTCGATAAGGGATACTTGTTCTTTATGGTGACCTTGTTGAGTTGCCGGTAGTCAATGTACATTTAAAGTGTGCCATCCTTCTTTCTATAAACGACACTGATGCACCCCAAGATGACTTGCTAGGCCTAAATAAACCCTTCTCCAATAAGTCCTTCAATTGAATCTTTAACACTTTCAGTTCTGTCAGGGCCATATGGTAGGGAGGAATGGAGATAGGCTGAGTACCAAGGAGGAGGTCTACACCAAAATTTATTTTTCTCACTAGGAAATTCATCAGAAAAGACATGAAGAAACTCATTGATCACTGCAACTGACTCAATAGGAGGAACTTTCGACTCAACATCCCTAACCCTCACAACATGATAAATACAACACTTTGAAATCAATTCTCGAGCTTGAATACAAGAAATGAACTTACCCTAAACACAAAAGAAAGACCTTCCTACTCAAGGATAGGTTCATTAGGAAATTGGAACCTAACCTTATGAGTTCTACAATTAATAGAAGCATGATATGCATGTTACCAATCCATCCCAAGAATAATGTCAAAATCTACCATGCCAAGTTCAAAAAAATCACAAGGCAATACTTTATGCAATACGGACAAGAGGCATCCCCTATACACTCTTCTAGACAAAGTAGACTCACCAATAGAGTAGACACCAAGGGTTCACATAACATTTCAGGATATATACCAAACCTACTAGCTATGAATGGAGTAACAAAAGATAAAGTGGTACCCAAGTCTACCAAAACATACACATCTTAATAATAAACCTTTAATAGACCAGTGGCACTATCGGGCACGTCATCCACTCTTTATCTCCCTCAAAGAGCATAGAACTGATTGTGACGTGGAACACCCCCTTGTCGACAATTTTGTGCCCCTTGACCTCCACAGGGACTATCTTCTTGAAGACAACCATCTCTACCCTTTTTCAAAACATTAGGACAATCCACAATTTGTGGCCCATCTTGCCACACCCAAAGCGAGCACCCAGATCTCGAAAGCAACTTCCATCATGGTTCTTTCCACACCTTCCACACTTTCGGAAGTATTGGTCCACCAATACCACCTTGAGGTTTGGGGTTGGGAACCCTATCATTGGTGAACCTTTGGTTTAGAGCACTTGATAACCCTTGCCCTTGAAATTTGTGGCCTATTGAAAATGAGCAGCTCCACCACTCCAAACACCTTGGAACATATCATTATATTGATCCCCCTTGGACTTCTCATTCTTCCTCATTCTAAGTTACTTCCTCTCAAGTTGCTCGACATATCATGATCCGAGATATGCCTATCTCTCCCCTATGAGCATAGAGGCGCGACACTCTTCATTGACCAAGTCAGAAACTTCAGACACAAACTTTTATATTCTTGCCCAAGGATCAATAACCAAGTGAGAAGCATACTTTTAAGAGTTTGTTAAATTTGAGGGAATACTTCCTCACACTCATGGACCCTTATTTGAGGTTCATAAGTTCCATCATCTTTTGTCTCCCTTTAGTTCCATAAGGAAGAAATAGTCAAGGAAGGTGGCATTGAATTTGTCCTATGGAATAGGCTCATTGTCCACCCTCTCCGTCTTCCATTAGGTGAACCATATTTGTGCAAGGCCTTTGAGTTGGGAGGTCGCTGGTTTCACTTTCTCCTCCTAACTTACCCCTCTAGGACCTTGTACACTTTACCAATAAATTTTTGATGATCTTCCTCCACTTTAGGGCCATGAAACTCTAGTGGATTCATTCTAGTGAAGTTCTTCACCCTTTAGGCTGGGGAAGGATCATGAAGAGATTGGGCCCCTTAGTTAACGTGGTTGGCTATGGCTTTTGCCAACAATGTGATGACATTCCGATATTCAACATGAGTAATCCCTTCGTCTTGGGGAGCTTGTGGGGCTAGAAGGGCATGATCCTTCTTCAGAATAGGAACTCTTGGTGGAATTCTTCTTGGCGGCATTATCTAAAAGCACAATAGGGCAATAATTAGAAATTGGAAGTCTTAAGTCAAGTTCCAAAGCATGACATAGATCATGAAGAAGTAAGTCATTTCCTAAACACCTCATGCCTCCTATTCATACTTATGGTGCACTTCATAACCATGAACAAGAGTTTATTTAACATGGTATGTTGGATTTTCGAGGACAATTTATAAACCTAGTGCTCCGATACCAAGCTTATCACGATCCAAGCCTAGGGCCTTGGCATAAAATGGCAAATGGGGAACCTGGAGGTACCCTAAACGAGGCTCATAGCACACTAAAGAACATCACTTATTAGGAAGTATGGATCAATTATCAACAATTCATACTAATAGATAGGAGCTTCGATCCAACTTGGTTAGATCATGTAGGCAAAAGTATGTGTTAGTACTTGACGGTTGCAATACAACAAGTAAATGATAAGCCATAATAGTCAAGATGCACAATCATATTCAAAGGTGATAAGCTTAATATGACATGAATGACCAATGCCTTAATTAAAAAATGCATAAGAGGTAAGAGCATAAGTTCATAACATAACATACATATGTGGGAAGAGACTATAACAGACACTTAAGACCATGCGAGCTACTACATAGAATCTCGATGTTGCCTTAACACCAAAAAAAGGGTAGTCTGCTTGCAAAGTTAAACTAGCCTCACCTTATGGGACCTCACCTATTTCGAAGAGTGCTTTACTTGCCTTACCAGAACTTACCCATTTTGGTTATTATATGACAAGAGCCTTATGAAAACTTACCCATTTTTGTTATTATTTTGCATGTATCTTATAAGAACCCACCTATTTCAATGAATGATGTAATTATGAGCTATATGGATCCAATATCGAATCACAAACCTACAACGGCAACGTAGTTAAGGAAAATGGAAATCTACCAAGGTCCTCGCAGTGCTATGTCAACATCTGATGGAATACTTCAATAGTAATCATAATCATATCATATATAAGCTTGTAATCTTAAAATATCATAAAAGGATTAGCTCATCAAAATCATAGCATCATAGATGGGCTCCATAATCTTTCACAACAAAGGAATAAAGGTAAGGTTTGAAGACCCTATTCATTTAGGTCCATGAAGATGGCCAGTGCATCAGTCAACCCAAAAGACATCACCACAAACTCATAATACCCATATCTAGTCCGGAAGGCCGTCTTAGGAATATCACACTCCCTCACGCTCACTTGATGGTACCCAAACCAAAGATCAATCTTAGAGAAGAAGCTATAGCCCCTTGCAATTGTTTAACAAGTCACCAATCCTTGGAAGAGGATATCTATTCTTTATGGTGACCCTATTGAGTTGCCGGTAGTCAATACACATTCTAAGTGACCCTTCCTTTTTCACAAACAACACCGGAGCAACCCAGGGTGATTGACTAGGTCTCATATTCTTTTAACTCCTTTCAACTCCGCCGGGGCCATACGATAAGAGGGAATAGAGATAGGTTGAGTATCAGGAAGGAGATTTAAGCCAAAATCTATCTCCCTTTCGGGAGGGACACTAGCAAGGTCATTTGGGAAGACATCAAGAAACTCGTTCATGATCGGAACCGACTCAATGAAAGGGACTTTGGACTCCACATCTTTAACCCTCACAAGGTGATACAAACACCCCATAGAAATCAACTTATGGGCTTTAATTCATGAAATGAAGACCCTTGACTACCACATCTTGACTTTCCCACTCAAGGACGGATTCATTAGGAAATTGAAACTTGACCCTATGGGTTCTACAATCAATAGAAGCATAGTAGGCATGCAACCAATCCATCCCAAGAATGACATCAAAATCAACCATGTCTAATTCAACAAGATCACAAGGCAACAACCTATGCGAAATGCAAATAGGACAACTCCTATAAACTTTCCTAGCAACAATAGGCACCAATAGAGTAGACACTTCATATGACTCATGCAACAACTCAGGGACAACATGGAACTTTTTAGCAACAAAAGGGATAAAACAAAGGTAAGAGTGGCACCCAGATAAATCAAAGCATACACATCAAAGTCAAAGATTTTCAACATACCGGTAACAACATCGGGGACCTCACCAAACCCTTACTTCCCATGTAGAGTGTTAAATTGATTGTGCCTTGGGGCACCACCTTGAGGACCAGCTCTCCCCAATGGGACCACATTAGCACCTCAGACATTGCCATGGTTTCTTGGACAATCTACCTTCTTGTGCCCAAGCTCCGCACAACCAAAGCATGCATTAGAATCTTTCAAAGATGGGCCTTATGACCCTTCCTACATGTAAGACACATACCAATAGGAGCCACAACACCAACACCTCGAGGCCTAGGGAGGTCATTGGCAAACCTCATATTAGTAGTATGATGAGACACTTGGCTGATGGAACCGGTCATCCCTTTGGAACTTACCCCAGGACTGGCCCTCTTGGCCTCATGCCCCCTTCTCTTCCTCAATTTCTCTTCCTCCATTTGCTTGGCGTAGGTCATCAACTGAGACAAGTCCATGTCACTAATAAGCATGGTGGACTGGCA
The DNA here is from genome assembly GCA_026153255.1 of Solanum medicagineum. Classification (NCBI taxonomy): domain Eukaryota; kingdom Viridiplantae; phylum Streptophyta; class Magnoliopsida; order Solanales; family Solanaceae; genus Solanum; species Solanum medicagineum. The sequence continues at coordinate 2,198 of JAPFFP010045192.1, read as the reverse complement.
TTCTTCACTTACCTAGTCGGAGACCCCCACCACAAACTTGTTCATCCTAGATCTAGGATTGACCACCAAATGAGGAGCATACTTTAATAGTTGATTAAACTTGAGGGCATACTCCCTAACACTCATAGCACCTTGTTTCAAGTTCATAAAGTCCACCAACTTAAGCCAATTTGAACTCCTCCCAAAGCACCACATTACCAATCCCCTTCTCACCCTTCCATTGGTCATACAATATTTGGGCTACCCCCTTGAGTTGGTACGCCGCCAACTCCGCCTTTTCATTCGGCCCAACACCCATGATATTCAAGATTTTTGTAGACCTCATCAATGAACTCTTGTGGATCTTCATCCACCTTTGACCCATAGAACACTGGAGATTTATCCTCATGAAGTCTCTTACCCTAGCTCCCGATGTAGTAGCATGAGGGGCTTGGGCCCCTTGATTGACTTGGTTGGCTACCACTTGAGCAAGTATAGTGAGAGCATCCCGGAGCTCACCATTGTTAGGTTGCTCCTCGGGAGTTTGGGCCCTTTATCCTCGAGTGTTTGGAATGATCTAGCATAGAAAAGAATGATCATTAGGGGGAAAAACTTACCACAACATTATAGCATGATTTAGAACATGAAGAAGAGAAACATTTCCTAAAACGCCTCACAGCCTCCTATTCATAGTCATGGCATCCTTCACAACCATGAATAGGACTCTAATTATGTGGTATGTTGGACTGATACCAAGTTTGTCACAACCCAAGCCTAGGGACTAGACGTGGCACAGTGCAAGGGGAACCCAAAAGGACCCCATGTAAGCCTCTTAGAGCATCATTACATATCCTTGGTTACGGAAGCAATAAATCAAGCATCAAGTGATAAAAGAATGGGGAACTGGGGTAAGGGAAAACACTTCCCTATCAGCATAGTCAAGAGACAAGAGTCAAGTACATACAATAGATACATGACATGTCCAACAAACACCTCTAAAACATAGATAAGATCGATGGCCAAGACAAAGTAATCGGGGGTCACCCTCATAATCAAAATAGACAATAAAGAAGAATGTCTCAATACATAATAGGAGAAATATAGACTAAGGTCCTCGAAGTGGAGGACTCACCAACTAGCTTGAATAGCATTGAACTAGCCACGTAGAGAAGGATAATGATCAACCTGGGCACCGGTTCCTACGTGGTAACATCATATAGGCATAAAGTATGCGTTAATACGTTTGAACGTACTAAGTATGTAAGATGCAGTGCAAACGAGAATTGAGCATCATAATCAAAATGCATAACAATAGGCAATAGGCATATTATAACAATATGACATGTATGATCAATGCATAAGCAAAACATGCTTAAGTAACCCATGCTCATATAGAATATCATATATGTAGAAGAGACCAAGCTAGATTTCCACATGTATAACCCTTTGGTAGATTAGTGATGATGTCGCCCCATCACTTAGGTGGATGAGTACAAACCCCCATCACTTAGGTGGATAATGCCGCCCCATCACCATAATGGGGAAGTACAAACCCTTCCCTAAGTTGATGAGTACAAAACCCCATCTAGGTTAGCAATGATGCCGCCTCATTACCAGGTGGAGAAGTACAAACCCTTCCCTAGGTTGATGAGTACAAACCCCCATCTTAGTCCCCCCCCCCCGAATTGGGCATGGTCTAATGCAACACTTTATATAGAATATATCATATACATAAGTTCATTTCATCATTATATAGTCATTCATATCATATCTCATGCTTTGTAACTTCAATTCCTCAAGAAACCACATCCGGACATTTTATCAAACACTTACAGGGTGTGTAATGCTAGTATAGAACCATGAAATATAGAGATGAAATCATGTAAGAAAATCCATTGTAAAACCATCAATCAACACCTTGCAATATCCTCTATTGATACATCAAAACCCCTCATCAAATCTTACAATAGATCAAAGATTTATAGCTCATTTTAAATAGCAAAACAATTACAACTTTACATAGCTTTAACATAACGTGCACTGAATTTCATGATAAGCAAGACCCATTTGTAAATCAACTTTAAATCATGCAATTTGAGTAAAAGGAGGCTTGGTATCATGGGTGAAAGGAATCCATGAAAGAAACCCACATACCTTAGCTTGGAGATGAATTTGGTGAAGATTGGAGATGGAGACTTGAAGCTTGAAGAAGAACCTTG
>JAPFFP010045191.1:0-11821 GCA_026153255.1 Solanum medicagineum | reverse complement strand
TGAAGAATAGTTTGACGAAGATTGGAGATGGAGATCTGAAGCTTGAATGAGAACCTTAGAATCAAAATGAGTTTTGAGACTTGAATTTAGGAGTAAAATATTTTGCTAAGTGTTTGAATGAGTATTGGGAATGTTTTGAATGATTTGATGGTGAAATAAGGCTAAGTATAGGTGTTTTCATGCATAGAAAGGCTTAGGCCTAAGACCCAAAAGTCTTGGACCAAACTTGAAACTGGCACCAAAATAACACAGTGGCGCGTCGCGGCAATGACGCGCACCACTAACTGGAATTCGACACTTTAAAAATTGAAATTGTGATTCGGTTGCTTTAAAATCGGGGCTAGACCCATTCCCCACTTGATTTGGCCCCCTGAACAAGAATATGCAGTCAAATTTTCAAAATAGCTCACGGATTTTAAGATATATGAAAATTAAGATTTCGGGCACTTCCGAGGCACATTTTCGGAAACTTTTGGGGTCGTTTCAATATCTCTCTCTTGGGAACATTCATCCCCAAATGTGAAAGAAATGTTTATGAAAAGAGTAATCATGAAATAGCAAACCCCAACAAGAATGCAACAACATACTTAAAACACCATTGTCAAAATGTCAACATAAGTGTAAAAATCATCATGAACTTGTCAACATAAACATGAATGCATGAAAATGACACAGGGGCTGGAACATCGGATTGAAATTATAAAAAGGACTTGACATGTTATCATAAGCTTGAATAGAATGAAAGAGATACAGATATTTCTCCTCCATGCCTGCTTTAGCTCCCCGAGAGTCGACTAGACGATTCTTCCAAAGTGCCTTGACGAACACCACATCCTTATTAATCAACTCTTCCCATCTATCCATCTAATATCCACATCGAGATCTTCTCCTAAGCCAACTTATCCTCCACAACACCCACAACCTCAAAAGGTCTATACTACTTGAGTCAACAACACATCTTCTCAACCTAGATACATGAAGAGCTGGACGAACCATATCCCTATTCATAGGCAACTCCAATTACTATGCAACCTTACCAATTCTTCTCAACACTCTAAAAGGACCCTATATCTTGGGCTTAAGTTACCCTTCTTACCAACATGAACCACACCTTTCACGGGTGAAACCTTCAAATAGATCCAATCACCAATCTTAAATTCAAGGCCTCTCCTCCTTGCATCGGGATAGGATTTTTGATGACTTTGGGATGTTCCCAACCTTCCTCTAATCATCCTTACCTTCCAAAGAGCCTCCATAACCAAATTCGGACTTATCAAAGCCAGCTCTTCTACCTTAATCACCCAACCGGTGATCTACAAGGCCTATCATAGAGGGCCTCAAAAGGAGCCACACCAATATTAGAATGATAGCTATTGTTATATATGCAAACTCAATCAATGGAAGATGATCATCCCAACTACTCCTCAACTCCAATACACAAGCCCTAAGCATATATCTCAAGAGTGTGGTTACTTCTTTCGGCTTGGCCATCTGTTTGAGGGTGAAAGGCCATACTAAGTTTTACCTTGGTTCCAAGACCTCCTTGGAAGGACCTCCAAAAGTGTGAAGTGAATTGTGCACCACGATCCGATATAATGGACAAAGGAAGCCCATGCACCTTACAAACTTATGGATGTACAACCTAGCATAATCTTCAGCTCCATACGTAGCCTTAACCGGTAGAAAATGAGCCAATTTTTGTCATCCTAACAGCCACAACCCAAATGGAATCAAACCCCTTTCTAGTCTTGGGCATCCCAACCACAAAATCCATATTAATCTCTTCCCACTTCCAAGTAGGAATCTCTATGTCTGGGACTAGGCCACTCATCCTTTGATGTTCGGCTTTGACTTGTTGGCCATAACCGGACACAAATTATGTACTGTCCCTCTTCATACCTCCCCATCAATACATATCCCTCAAATCTATATACTTCTATGTAGAACCGAGGTGAATAGAATAGGAAGAATTATGAACATCATCTAAAACCAGCCTGCTCAAGTCATCAACATTAGACATACACAATCTACCTTGATACCTAAGGGAACCATCTCCCCCTTGGGAGGAAAGTTCTACCTTACAATCTTTTACAAATACCTTCAATTCTAACAAAGCGGGGTCAAGATCTTGCTTAGCTTTCACCTGCTCAACCAATGAAGATTTAGAGCCATCAACAACAACGCCACTATTAGTAACCTCTTCTAACCTAACTCCTATTCTGGCCAACTGATGGACCTCCCTAGCCATCCTTTTGCCACAATCATCTACATGACTAGGTTACCCATAAACACCCTACTCAAAGCACCCGCCACCACATTAGCCTTACCGGGATGATAATGCACACTCATACCATAGTCCGAAGAAGTTCTAACCACCTTCTTTGCTAAAGTTGAGATCTTTTGAGTGAAGACATATCAGAGACTCTTATAAATCGATGAACATATCAACATGCATCCCATACAAATATTGATGCCAAATTTTCAAAGCAAAGACCACGGTGGCTAACTCAAGATCATAGGTAGGATAATCCTTTCCAAGAATCTTATGTTCTCTAGAAGCATAGGATATCACTATACAATTTAGCATCAAAACACTACCTAACCAATTCTTGAGACATAACCATACACAACAACCCCTCCAACCCATCCGGTAGAGCCCAGATAGGAGCGGACATAAGCTTAACCTTCAAGATTTTAGAAACTCCACTCACACTAATTGGTCCATTCAAATTAGTCTTACTTGGGGTCAACTAAGTCATATGAGAAGCAATAGAGGAAAACCCATCCACCAAACCTCCGATAATAACCTGCTAAGCCCAAGAAACATCTATTTTCCGATGGGGTCAATGGTCTAGGCCAATTTCTAATCACATCCATTTTTTTAGGATCCACCTTAACACCATACGTGACAGCACATGAACTAGGAAGGTCACCTCCCTTAACCAAATTCACAGTCTTATACTTAGCACACAACTCCTCTTTCTGAAAGATTTGCAACACCACCCCTAAATAGTTCACAAGCTATAAATACATCAATACTTCATCACTAGTGTCCACCACAACATAACAATGTCGGGATTAAAGACCCTATTCATGAGACCTATCGACATAACCGGTGCATAAATCAAACCAAAAAACACCACCCCAAATTCAAAATATCGGAAGGGAGATTCACTAACTCATTGATCACTGAAAACAACTCAATGGATATAACTTAGGTTCAATTCCCCTAGCTCTTACAAGATGATAATTGCAACCCTTAGGGATCAATTGTATCTTATGACAAGAAATGGAATTACCCCTTCACAACCACCTTACAAGCCCCCACTCAAACATGAGTTTATTAGGGAATTGAAATCAAACTCTACAGGCCCTACAATAAAATGAGACACCACATCTCTCCCAACTAATCCACCCCAAGTAAGGCATCAAAATCCACCACATCAACCCAACAATTCACAAGGCAAGCCCTTATACAATATGAACACAGAACAACATCTATTAATTTTCTAGCAATAATACACTCAACAAAAGGGTAGACACCAAAGGTTCACATGACAACTCGGGACACACTTAAAGCCCACTAGCAGCAAGAAAGAATAATGAAAGAGGGCCCATCAAGGCATACACATCAAAGCCAAAAGAAATTTTCAATATGCGATACAATGTCGGGCACCTCATCCCCTCCTTTTGCTCTTTGATCAACATGACCACCTTGCCCTTGTGGTCAGCCATCCTTACCTTTGTTGTGAGCATGTAGACATTCTGGAATTTTGTGGTCCATCTCACCATACCCAAAGCATACACCGTGTTCCTCCAACATGTACCACTATGATTCCTCCCACATTTTGGGCAACTAAGATAAGTCACCCCATCCGCACCCCTTTTACTCTTGTTGCGTTTATGAGAACAAGCCTTTCTCTTATGCCCCTCTTCACTATAACCCAAGAAAACATTGGTTTCCATCAAACATGGGCCTCTATCCACCTTACCACATGTTTGGACACATAACATCACCTCTATCTTTGAGGCTTTGGAACATCTCTTCAAAACGGTCCCTCTTGGCTTAACTACCCTTCTCTTACCATTTGATGTCTTGGGAGCACTCATTTGTTGATAAGATGAGTTGTTAATTTTGTTACCGCTTTAGCCAATACCCATAGAACAATGCAAACTTCTATATTCGACATATCGCCGTCCTGAGCAGCTTGAGACATATCCTGAAATATAATGATTAGGGATTAGCAATAAGCCCTAGAGGACCTAAATCTATCGCATGACATAGATCATGAAGAAGTGAAATATTTCCTAGAACGCCTCATAGCCTCCCATTCATAGTCATGACGTACTTTACAATCATGAATAAGACTCTAATCAATGCGGTGTGTTGGATGCGAGGACTTAACAACCTAGTGCTCTGATACCAAGTTTTTCACAACCCAAGCCTAGGGCCTAGACGTGACACGGTGCAAGGGGAACTCGAAGGGACCCCAAGCAAGCCTCTTAGCATATCATCACACATCTTTGGTCGTGGAAGCAATAAAATAACAACAAAAGATAATAAATAGGGATAACTGGGGCTAAGGGACATCTTTCACATCATAAACAACAAGAGTCAAGAGAGAGTCAAAGCTTATAACATTACACATGATATGTCCAACAACACCTCTACCACATAGATAAGAGCAATGGCTAAGAAAAGCAATTGGGCTCACCCTCATAGTCAACATATACATAAAAGAAAGGTAGTCTTAGAACATAGCATGAGGTCATAAGCATAGTCCCCGAAATGCAGAACTCACGAACAAGCTTGAGAGAAATCGTACTAGCCATGTGGAGGGAGATGCTCAAGCCGGGCTCCGATTCTTACATGGTGACATCATGTAGGCATAAAGTATGCGTTAGACAATTGATTGTACTAAGTATGTAGGATGTTATGCAACAAGTGACAAGCACCATAACAAAATGCATAACATAGGCAATGAATAAACATATAGTAATATGGCATGTATGAATGACAATTGAAGTAAAATCATGCTTATATATTTAACATAATAAAATTGTAAGGAGTGACCACTATTAGTGCAATCCAAGGCCTACCACCTCCTCGAAGAGGTGCATGAGGTACAAACCCTTTCATGAGGTTGATAAGGTACAAACCCCCAACAAGGTTGATGAGGTACGAACCCCCCAATAAGGTTATCAAGGTACAAACCCCTTGACAATTTTGCATGGGCCTGCCACCTCGTGAGTGAGGCGATCAAGGTACAAACCTCTTAATAAGGTTACTCGGGCCTACAACCTCCTGAATAAGGCTTGGTTACCCCCAACACTGTAAAGATAATATCATATACATATATTCTTTTCATCATCATCATATACATACATACCTTTCATCATCATAAAGTTATTCAACTCATAAGACATTCATTGGACCTTCAATTCCTCAAGAAATCATAATCCGGACATTTTATCAAATACTTGGTGGGTGTGTAATACTAGTGTAAAATCATTCAATTCAAGAGCAAAATCATGCTAGAAAATTCAATGTAGAACCATCAATAGATACTTGGTGAAACCCTCAAGCAATATACATCAAAACTCTTCATCAAATATCTCAATAGATCTTGGTTTCATAGCTCAAAACATGCTAAAATAGTCACAATTTCATAAACCCCAACATAGTGTGCAGTGAAATTCATAATAGATAAGATCCATGAATAAATCAACTTCAAATCATGCAAATTTGAGTAAAAGGGTGCATGGGTATCATGGGTGAAAGGAACCCAAGAAACAAACCCACATGCCTTAGCTTTGGAGAACAGCTTGATGAAGATTGGAGATGGAGACTTGAAGCTTGAATGAGAACCTTAAAATCGGGATGAGTTTTGAGACTTGAATTTAGGAGTAAAATATTTTACTAAGTGTTTGAATGCGTATCGAAGAATCTTTTTAATGATATGAGGGTGAAATAACGGTAAGTATAGGTATTTTCATGCATGAGAAGACTTAGGCCCAAGACGCAAAAGTCTTGGACCAAACTTGAAAACTAGCACCAAAATAACACAGTAGCTCGTTGTGCCAATGACGCGCACCACGCACTAGAATTAGACACTTTAAAAATTGAAATTGCGATTCCTTTGCTCTAATATCGGGGTTAGACCCATTTCTCACTCAATGTGACCCCCTGAACAAGAATATGAAGTCAGATTTTGGAAATAACGCACGAATTTTGAGATATATAGAAATTACAATTTTGAGCACTTGTGAGGCACATTTTCGAGCACTTTTGGGGTCATTTCAATAAAGGATGGGAAAGATGGCAATCCACCAAATATGGTGAGTATTTGCTTTGAGACTCATAGGAAAGACAATGTGCTTGTTGAACCCGAAGCTATTGAGAAACATGTGCATTTGGTAATTGAATAAGTAAGTTACTTCAAATTATTATGGATTTTGATTGAAAATATACTTACATATATATTTTTGGGCTCAAATCGATGAAATACTGAAAGCAGAGCCATCTCCACATTGCATAGAGATTGTAGAAAATTATTTCGGACCTCAAAATCACAGCCATGTATTTGGATTTAGGGGTGGAGTAAAGGGAAATGACATGAAAGGTGGTGTTTCTTTAAAGGATGAATTGTTGTATGAGCTATATTCAATTCGAGAGGAAAATAAATCTTAGAATGAGGAAAACAAATCCGTGAATGATCACTAGTCTATCTTTGAAGATAAGATGAAAGAAATTAGAAAAATGCAAGAAGTATTCCCTGCTTAACATTCACATATACAACATACGACATCGCCCATTTCAACTGAACGACCGCTTGCATATGTTGCTGACCAAGTAAATAATAATATACCCAACCTAATTTGGAGTTCACTTACCTTGTTTTCATACATCTTTGTCCTCTCTATTTTTTTTTCTACACATACATTTGCACACACATCTTTTCCCTCTATTTTTAGTTTCTACATATATGGTTGTTTAGAAGTTATATACTGTAATCATCATTTGAAGCATCTCTCAACATTCTGTTCTGCTATGTTTGGGAGTGTCTCAAATATTCACTAATCATACCTTGTCTACTTGTGCACTTATTTAGAAATCTTTAAACTGATCATAAGTATATCTTCCTAGATAAGTACTCCCAACTCGAAGCTGGTAGTTTCATCAGTCTAATGACGTTAACAACTGGCCTTTCAAATAGATGATTAATAATGCAAAGAGTTGGAATGATAGGAAGTTGTCCCATTGATTGACATTTGAAAGCGTAAGGTCCTATCTTGCCTGATATAAAAATTTGTTGAACTTCCTGTTGAATTTTAAAAATTATGTTGTTATTGAATATATAGCACTCCTCAACGTAGTTCGAAAAGACCTTATGATGCATTTTTTTAATATCTTAAAATCCGTGCGTTATTTTTCAAATTCGACTACATATTCTTATTCAAGAGGCAAAATTGCATGGGAAAATGGTTACCCACATAGTATAGGTTGCTCGTGTCAAAAGATAATTTTTTAATAAAATTGCACAAACCAGTACGGTCCGCGACTAGTCACATGGCAGACTTGCCGCACCATAGGTCAAAATTTTTTGAAAATATTATGTTTCACTTAAGGGCATTTGGAGAATAACCCAATTTATATATAGATTGGAATCCTTCTTTTTTCAGCCATTCCAAGTCCTAAATCTCTCATAAACACTCCCAAAATCCTCCCAATTCATCATCAAATTGTCATGACCCGGGCCCAGGGCCTTGGTGTGACATGGCAAATGGAAACCCGAGAGTCCCTAAACAAGCCTCATAACATCCATATACATATCATTGGTTTGGAAGAGCATATGCAGGGAATAAACAAAAAGTTCTAAGGGGACGGAAAAGTATGACTCATGCTTTGGGGATTTTATAGGGATAGGAATTTGCATGGATTCACATAGCACATAGCACATAAGGACTAAGGGGCAGGTAAGTATGACTCACGATATAGGGATAGAAGGGACTTAGGACCTTCCATATTTCCATAACTCAGCATGAATATAACATCATATCATCAACATCAAGAGATAGCCTTAATCATAATACCTGTAAACAAGATAACATAACACATACAAGCCCATACATAGAGTTTACATGATATCCAACAATGCCTTTAAGTCATAGAATAGGACAGGGGCCAAGACATGTCCAGAGCTTACTAGCAAAGTAAAGACACAAGAGAAACATCATAATAGGTAAATAGAAGGTGGCTTATCCTTGAATGATAGGACTCACCATAAGCAACTCTTATAATCCAAGCTAACCGTCAATGGGTGAATGAAGATAGTCTCTGGTCCTTATATGGGTAGATCATGTAGGCAAAGAGTATGTGTCAGTATATTTGAATGTACTAAGTTTGCGGGCATGCAATGTATATGAACTCATTAAACTTGCCTCGAATATTAAATGACAAGGGCACATAAATAGAATAATAGTATATTAATATGCCATGAAATCTATGATGCATGAAATGCTATAATACTTCAACATAGAGGGGAGTGACCTTAAACAACATCTCAAAACCATGCGAGCTAGTATATAAATTCACCTGATCAAAGCCTCCCATCGGATGAGAGTAGACTACTTGCCAAATGTAGCCTACACCACACCTTACGAACCAATCTTTTTGGTCTGATGGCCACTTTCCTTACGAAATCATCTTTTTGGAAGGATTTCCATAAAAATAATATAATCATCCCTCATAGGGGCATAAATATCAACCTACGTTGGCAGTAGTTATGGGGCTTAGGTACTGGACCCTTGGAGATAACCCTCTCCCACAAGTTCGTTCGGTACTAAGTCATCATCCCATGACACTACATATACATATACTTGCTTTCAAAAGAGGCATGAGTCGTTTCAAATCATTTTCATGCATATTACGTTTAAAACTTCAAAATCGTGCATACTTGGCTAAATAGCCAAATCATACTTTATATCATACATTATATCATACATTCTTGGACTAAAAATCCAAATAATACTTTTATGCATAAAATAGCTCATTCACTTGTACATATTGGTGTAAACACCCATAAGTGCTCAAAGAGCCATATCATAGATATTATGTGATCATGTGTCATGTCAAAACTATACTTTCCTTACAATTATATTAATCAACATAACTGGGTCGTAACCCAGATCACAATCTTCATGATAATTAATGTTCATGTATGCATATGCCATAAATGATGAGAGAATAGCATGGACGATAGAGATTCATACTTAAAATAACAATATAAAAGGAAATTCAAAGTAAATCCATGAAGAAATTCACATTTAAAGCATACTTGAGATAACCCATGCCTAGTTTCAACATTTAAAGGGGCATATTCAAACCTTCATAATATAAATGCAATTCAACATGTTAGGGCTTAAATCGCTTTAAAAATAATAATTTAATACAATCCATATCTCACTCGAATCAAATCAACATTAATGTAAAGACCCATACCAAAGTAAGCTTGAAATTCATAAATTAAGAACTAACATATCCTTGGGGTCTTCATGGTTGAAAGGAACCATGACTCAGTCCCACAAATCTTAGTTATCTTAGAAGAATCAAGAAGAAATTGATTGAGAAGAAGACCCTCCCTTGAGCTCCAAGTTGAATCTTCAATGGCACACTTGAGAGGAGTTCTTAGAAGAGATAATTCTAATATTCTAAGTGTAGTGAATGAATTTGAACAATAATGAACAAGTATAAATCTTTTTAGGGGTTTAGGATAGGTTAGAAATTCACAAACAACCCTTAAAAATTACCAAAATTATGAGAAAGCCATTAATGGAAAAAGCACTAAAAAGTGCACAGATGGCCCATGATAGGTCACCACGGCCCGTACAATACACCATGGACCGTACAAGGTTCCATGGTAAGGGTCTTCAGACAGATAGTCAAATTTCAAATTAAGGTCATTTCTACTGATGGTTCACGATCCATTCGAAGATACATTGATCGTACAATGGTTCGTATAAATGACACAAGTTCAAGGATGAGGGCTTTAGAAAACACTATACCACGGCTCGTAGTGGGTACCATAAGACCCCAACACACTCGAGGTGGCTTTTACGGCTCATACAAAATCCCTTGATCGCTGCCTTAGCCAAATTCTTGGCTTGAAGCCTGGGGCTCCTTCCAAGGGACCCTTCCACGGCCAATGGCGAGGATTACGACTCGTGAGAGGTTTCTTGGAGGGCCAGCAAGCCTAAAATGCTTGTTTAAGCCACACAAGCCATACACAAGCATCCTCTATGGGTCACACACCTTTGGATACTTGATTTTAAGTATCAATAAAATCTTATGAGATCCGGGTCCTTACACAAATCCTCTAATCAATTTCAAGAATCACAAGAACTCCCCTTAGATTTCAAGAATATAAGTGAAACCCCAAGTCTTCCTAAAATTCCCTTCAAGAAATTTCAAGTTTAAGGTATGTGGTCTTTCATCCATGGTCCTTTCACCCAGGGAGTCTATTTTCATAAAATTTCTTGATTTTAATGACTAATACAGTATGGGTAACTTCTATTATCACTCCATTGCATGAAATATATTGGGAATTTTTTAGTTACTGATCTATTGATACATGGGCTCCTATCAAGGGATGAGATTATGTTATGATTATGATACTAAAGCTTTGTATGCCATGAAATCATGAAAGAGTTTGAAAGATTATGGATTTTTGAATGATTTTCATAATAACGAAATTAAGGTTTTACTACAATGTTGGTGGGTTATTTTGATTGATTTTTAAATGACTTTATTTTGTTCCTCTCATAATTTATACTTTTGAATTGCATGATTTTAAGCTTATGTGCATATTAGCTACCATGTTTTGGCTAAAGTAATTGACAAACTTCTATGTTGATAAAAGTCCTATTGTAAGATATGTATATTATAAATGTTAAGAATGTTGAAGGGATATTGTGCATGCTATGAGCTCATAAGAATATTGTGAGTGTTTTGAATAATATGAAGCCCTTTTCTTTGATTTCACGAAGAATTAGTTTTGATGAGCTACTCTTTGATCATATTGAGCTATTATGAGATTATACAAATTGTGCATGTCATGATTTCCCTCATGCTTATATGCAAATGGGACTACTCTTATGAAGTTTACAAGAATGAATGATTCAGTTATGAGTCCTCCACCTAGTGAAGATTATGAGATGATGATATGCCAATAGTAGAGGCATAAACTAGATTTAGGAGCTATCCTTATGAGGATGATCTATGTTCAAAAGTCTTCTAGAATGGGTTAGTAGAATACCTCTCTATTGTTTCGATAGGCTTATGGGATGGGTTAGTAGAATTTCTCTCTATTGTTTCTAAATGTTTATGGGATGGGTTAGTAGAATACCTCTTTATACTAGATGATTCTATGGTTCATGTTTGCTATTATTCCGTAAGAGTCATACTTAGCAACGAGTGGACCTTGGGATAGATGCGGATACTCCCTATAGCTAGGGCAAGAGACCATTAGTATAATCTTATTGTCCCATAACTATGTGTCACTGGAGGAAATAGAGGTCTCCGGTAGTAGAGGATGGCTTCTAAACCAACCATTATTAGAGGTAGCTTAATGGCTCGCTTTAAAGGATCCAGTTAGGTATCTTAGGAGGTTGCCTTGGCAAGTGATTTTCCCCTTTCTTTCGGTGTAGGGAAAACTTTGGGACTCCATGTATTAACTTACATGATTTATGTCGGTTAAAGATTTCTCTCACACATGTTCAAGTTCTCTTTATGGTCCCATGTTGTCCCTCTTATGATGCTTAT
>JAPFFP010045190.1:0-11823 GCA_026153255.1 Solanum medicagineum | reverse complement strand
GTTAAAGGTAGAAACCCCTTATAATATGTATAGAACGCATATAGTTACAGGTTGGTTCTCCCGAGCCTTATCGGTAAGGGTGCCGGTCCACCCTACGGGACTTTGGGGCGTGATACCCATGTAGAAGGAGCCTTATTTTTATGAGGACACTTGCTTCATTGTTAATCAGATGGGAGGTTTCCTGACAAACGCCCAAGGGTCCAATCAGGACTTTTACGCCAAGGCCAAAGAAACGAAGGTCGGAACTATAACATGAATGGAGTCTTCAGAGACAACAACCACTAAGGTTACTATGATAGAAACATGGGGCAGGATAGAGATGCTGATTACGGTCACAGAGATGGGTACAGGTGATGTGCTGCCAAAATACAACACTTTTGATGATTAAAACATAGAATTTTGTGTGTTCTTGTGTGATATGTGTGGGTTTTATGTGTTTTTATGTTTAGATTTGTAGGATTACAGGTTATACATGATTTGGGGAATTATTGTAGAAGTTGCTGGTTTTTACTATTATACTAGACAGTCTACGGGTTGTAGAGTATTCTACAAGTCATTGATAGAATTTCTGAAGTTGAAGTCTACGAATATGCATATGAGTCGTAGAGTAGTTTACGAGTCATAGAATACCTGTCATGCACTGAGGATCAGAGAAGTGGACTTGCAGGAAAGTTATAGATAAAACTACCTTTATGGGTTGTAAATCACTTTACAAGTCATAAATATGTTTCGTAGAAGTGAAGTCCAAAATTTCAGTAGCTGATCATGAGCCCCAACAATGAGCCCTAGAAGATATTACGGGTCGTAAAGTGCTTTCATGGAGTTTGCCGACCAATTTTCCTAATTTGTTTAGGAATTTTTTAAATTATTATAAATGTCTTTTTTGTTATTTTTCAGTAGTTCTTGTCAGTACACGTTAGTTTTGTGTAGTTTAAAGAACTCAATATTCTTAGAGAGAAAATTGTAAGAGAGTCTTTGCGAACACTTAGATTTAATTCAACCTTCAAGCTTGTGATTTTCATTGACATGGGATTTGCTTGTTCTTGATTCAATTGTGTAAGTGTTTAATTATGTCTTTTCAATATATAATCTCTTCATCTATACATACCATTAGTAGATAAATACACAACTAGAGTTGTGGGAACCATGAAGAACTAACAAAGTAAAACATGATAATTCACAATTCTTAGAAGCTTTATATGTATGTATTAATTAACTCTCTTCATTTTGAATGTTTTCTAATGGTGGCTAACATTAGAACTCGCATAGTGTTATTGACTGGACCAAGGTAGTAATAAATAGGAAAAAAGATTAATTAACATGATTCAATTGATGTTTTCTCATCTAATCAAACATATTGGGCCAATGGGAGGTTGTACTAGGACTAATAGATAATGGTTAGTAATGCACACTATGGTGATGGGCCAAGTCGCATAGTGAAAATCGCCTCTCACATTTGACCGAAGGGCTTGGTGAACTTAAATTATTGTCCTGCATTAGGTTATCTGGGGATACTAAGTTGGTGAATCATGGGCAACACATTACCCTAGTTGCTCTTTATTAATGACTTTTCTCTCGTGATAGTTGGTTTTTTTCCTCCTTGACAATTGCAAACCCCTCCCCCCCCCCTTTTGGGGAATTGAGTCGGTTAACTACTCGGATTGCATATTGGTGAATTATTGTGAGTCTGCATATTCCCTGTGGTGTTTGACCCTAACCTTGGTTAGGTTCTATTTCTTGACAAGGATCACTTTATCCTCTAAAAAGAAGGTGTAACTTGGGTGACATCAAGATTTTGGTGCCATTGCTGGGGAATACGGCTAGACTTAGCAAATTCACTAGTAATTCAAGTGTTAATCCTTAGTTTACTTTATTTTAATTTTTTTTAATTTTTGTTCATTATAGGGTGTACGAGTAGTGTATACCCAACACTCGGAGTCAAGGCAAGCCTTTAACTCCATTTGATCCAAAGATAGACCGAACTACAAGAAGAATGTCCCAAGACAATGCCAACAACGCGATCTATACAACCCTGAATAGGAACAATAATGATTATGATAGGAATGAGAACCCACCTACTTTGGAAGATGTTCCACAGCCTCAGGAGTTCAACGCCAATGCTTACTAGTGGAATCAGTATAGGTTAAACCATATGACTATGGATGTGACTGGAGCTATTGTGTTGCCACCACTACCGGTAGACACAAAGTTTACAGTCTCTAGTGGGTTACTATAGATGCTGCTAAACCATGGGTTATTTGTAGGCTTACCATCAGAGGATCCACACAACCACCTACACATTATGGCATTTGTTTGTAAGATTCTGATGGGAATACAAAATCTGTCTATGGATGCTATGGGACTTCGTGTCTTCCCATTATCTCTTACAAGCAATGTTGAGTTATGGCTATCTGAGCTCCCACGAAATTCAATTACCAGCTGGGCAGACTTGCAGAAGGCCTTTTTAGAGAGGTACTTCCCTAGATCGAAGAAGCATAAGTTAAAGGACCAAATCAGCAAGTTCGAGCAACTTCATGGTGATTCAATAAGCACTACTTGGTAGTGCTTTACAAAATGTCTGAGGAGCATCCCTAGCCACAAGATAGTTGATGATGCCTTGGTAGAGATCTTCTACCATGCCCTTTATGAGAACCATCAGGCTATGCTGACACTATCATGGAAGGCATATTTCTAGATCAACCATTTTCAAGGATTGCAGAACGTATCGAGGAAGTGGTCAAGAAAAATTGTGCATAGGGGCAGTGGGATAGAGCTTCCACAAAAAGTTCATATATATCAGTATGGGCTCAGACCAAGCCAAAATTAATGAAGAAATTATGCAGCAGCTTGCTCAGCTTCGCATAAGCATGGTTGTGGTAATAAAGCATAACCAAGAAAGTGTGAACGCAGTCTTTCACCAACCCCCGCATGCACCCATGTGCGAGGAGCCATACTATGATGAGGACAGTTGTTTTGTTAATGATCAGATAAGGGGTTTCTGGACCAACGCCCAAGGATCCAATTAGGAGTATTGGCGCCAAGGTCAAGGAAACCAAGGTTAGATCTTTGGTAGAGATGGAGCTTACAGGGACAACCGCGGAGGAAATTTGATAGGAACAAGGTCTAGATGCAAAATGGGGTCATAGAGAAGGTTTCAGAAATGGTGCTTATGTGCCATCACACTACCGGGATGCAGGTGTAGGATATTCTAGAATTGAGGAGATGTTTGATCGCCTATTGAAGAAGGTTGAGATGCAGGATGAAACACTAAGGACCATGAAATCAGATATTTCAAACATTAATCAAAAAATAGAGTCTCGTTCTATGGCTATTAAACAGTTGGAACAACAGTTCGATCAAGTGTCAGCTCAGTTGGCATCAGAGGGGTACACTGCCTAGTAATACAGTGGAAAATCTAAAAAATGAAGGGCAGTGTATGGCGGTCACCACTCAGGGTGGAAAGAGCACAATTGACCCTCCTATGCCGATTGATGTACAAGATGTTCATGAGGAGATGATTGCAGCAATGGATGCGGATGAAAGAGATGATCGTGGCAAGGATGGGGTGAGTGAAGTAGTAGAAGGCTACAGAGGTTTGAGACCATCCCTAGGCCTCTTCCTCCCTTCCTTAGAGACTCAAAATTTGGGAGGAGGAAGGCAAGTTCAAGCACTTTTTGTCCATGCTAAAGTAGCTTTCTATCAACATCTTCGCCAGGGTATGCGAAGTATTTGAAGGAATTGGTCACCAAAAAGCGCACTGTGAGTTAGGAGCTTTCTCAAGAGCTTCAACATTGTAGTGTTGTCACTACAAAATCCTTGGTTCAGAAGCATGAAGATCTAGGTACTTTCACCATACGCTATACCGTTGGATATGTAGAGTTCTCAAGGGCACTATGTGACTTAGGTGTCAGTGTCAATCCGATGCCCCTTGCGATCTACAAGAAGCTTGGATTAGGAGCGGTTACTCTAACTAGCATTTGGTTATTGATGGTAGTTTGTATGATGAAGAAGCCTGTAAGGATACTTTATAATGTGTTGATGAAAGTGGAAAAATTCTCATTCCCTACAGACTTTGTGATCCTTGATTGTGAAGTCGGTTTTGAAGTTCCTACTAGACGCACCTTGTTGGATATGGAGAAAGGCATATTCAAGTTTATATTTGGGAAGGATGAGGTCATGTTTAACATGTATCAGCAAGCAAGGAAAGACAATAATGTGAGAGTAGTTTCTTTTATCAAGACTGTTGGTGATGCTGAGCTAGAAGTACAACTCGAAGTAAGGTTGGTTGTTGACACTTTGGAGATAGGGCTGATAAAATTCGACAGTGATAGTATCCAAGGCTATGAGGTGACAGTGAATGCTCTAATGGCATCTTATGGTCTCAGACATCAAACTAAGCTAGTGCTAGATTTGCAAAATCGGGAGTCACCACCCATAAAGCCCTCCATAGAAGAACCACCGGTGTTAGAATTGAAGGCTCTTCCAGCACATCTGAGATATGCATTTTTTGGGAGCGAACAACACTTTGTCGGTCATAATAGCCACAAATTTGAATGATGAGCAAGCGGATACCCTTGTGATGGTGTTCAAAGAATCCAAGAACACCATCGGAAGGACGATTGCAGACATTATTGGTATCCCTCCCAGGGTATGTACACACAAAATACAATTGGTCAAGGACTACAAACCGAGCATTGGGAACCTAAGACGCCTTAACCCTTCTATGAAACAAGTTGTGCACAAAGAGATCATTAAATAGGTATATGCTGGAGTAATCTAGCAGATCGCCGATAGCGAATGTTCCAAAGAAAGGAGGGTATCATAGTGATACCTAATTCCAAAAAGTTTTGATCCCATTGCGGCCAATTACAGGATGGAGGGTGTGCATGGATTACATAAAACTCAATGTCTCGACAGAGAAGGATCACTTTCCTATGCTATTCATGGACCAGATGTTGGATTGACTAGCTGGGAAGAGGTGGTACTGCTTTCTTGATGGGTATTCATGCTACAATCAGATCGTTATTTCTCAAGAGAATCTAGAGAAGACCACATTTACATGCCCCTGTGGAACCTTTACATTCAAGAAGATGTCATTCCGGTTGTGTAATGCTCCAACAACATTCCAGAGATGCATGATGTCCATTTTCTCAGACATGATGCAGAACACTATTGAAGTCTTCATGTATGACTTTAGTGTGGTGGGAAACTCATTTTAAGGATTGTTTGAAGCACGTACATGATGTTTTGCGAAGATGAGAAGAGCGCCATCTGGTCCTAAACTAGGAAAATAGTCACTTCATGGTGAAAGAAGGTATTGTGTTGGGGCACAGGATATCCAGCAAAGGCATTGAGGTCGATAGAGCTAAAGTAGAGGTGATTGAGAAGCTCCCACCACCCATCTCAGTAAAGAGTGTGAGGAGATTCGTGGGGCATGCAGGATTCTATCGGAGGTTCATAAAAGACTTCTATAAAATTGCATATCCATTGTGCAAACTATTACTAGGACTTTACCTGAAAATTTATTTATGGTTATAATGTCTCGTTTAAGTCAAAAGGTTGTATAATTGTCAAACGGTTCACCCAACGACAAACAATCAGTGTCAATAAGTCACAAATAACATGCAGTTACTATGCAAAAGCTCAAACAAATAAAATATTTGTAGGATCGTAGAGCTGACCTGGAGGGTCATTACAACGTTCCCCATTAATAGAACTTTTGTCCGCGAAAGTAACAATAATGACGTATCTGGAGACTCCCATCCAAACTACATAAGATTCCAACCCTGAAATCACAATAGGTAGCGCATACAATAGTCATAAGCATGCTCAGCATTAGATAATCCTCTTGGCCGCTCTAGCTAATCAGAAATATAATAACCTTTCAGTGTACATCTGAGAATCTGTATAACAATCTACAAGGGATCCTCAGAAGAATAACCTCTTAGCCCATTAACTCAATCTGTTAACACATAACAGGACATCAATCGGCTAAATATAGATGTCTTCGGCATACTACCTAATATCCAACCAATTACGATTATCCTCAACTGAAGTCATATTCCACATATATAAACCTTACCTTGTTTCATGTTTCCCTATGCAAGCAATCCTTACAACATAACCCCAGGTGCCTTTCCAGCTTACTGATACTAACATAGTCACAAGTAGTAGCTATTGTAATTATATTCCACCATAAGGACCTTACCCTTTTTTCTTGTTGTTCAGTCAGTCAATCACAGTAACAAGAGTAATCATAAGTGTGATAATTAGTCAGCCCACCATCCTAATATAACAACTATCCCAATATAACAACTTATTGATGTAACAATCATTACTAGCTTCAAAATGATGATAGATATCCACAATACAATGGATGATCCATATAGCATTCACATGTGCCCTCACAATCATCATATATCCGAAAACACATCAAATACACAATATATTAGACATCGGCAGACTCATTATATATTCCTCCGTACACATGTATATATCACATTTTCCATCACAGTGCTAACAAATATTATTATTTAGTCACAAGCGAAGTACTACGAGTAAGGAAGATAAAACAATACTAATCACAAACTCGCTAGCCCCAAAATTAGCTAATCAGGATTATAGCAAATAAATGTTATATAGCTCATAGCCAACCTCCCCAATCTTACCTGACACATATCGTCCCAGCTGCCTAAGAACTAGCTGTTTCAACACCTAACAACTCAACCACTACAATATAGTACTTAATAAATGAAGCCCCAACAAATAGTTGCCTTAACAGGTCCACTATAAAAGTGGGACTTGTACACACAATTCATCAGATCCATACGCACAATAGGGGCATTAATCAGCCCAATAATATAACCAGAATCTAGTAAAAGCTACACCTTGTCCAAATACAATTTTTATGGGATATCCTCCACCCTGGTCTCAATTAAAAATAGTCTAATTTTTACAGAAACACAAATTCCCTGTCCAGTGGCAATCTAAGTAAATCAGCAAAAGACCTACGTGGCTACTCATAGCTACAGGAGATGGCCCTAGCATAGAAATCTTAATTACCACATCACTATCTGGAAGTATCATTATACCTGATCCCCCACTAATAAAAGGGACCTTCTACTACCTCAATACCTGACCTAGGATAAAAGAAACTCCAAACCCATACTCAAGTAGGTAATAAGCTAGCAATGCAGCAAATATTGTAAGACCATAACTCAAGTATAAGGCAACCCAACAAGATGATCAACATCCCCACTAGCAAGCATAATAAGGAATTCGGACAACATAACCCATCCAACTGACAATTATAACAAGTTACTAGGGAAAAGTGGCTAACATCTCAGCTGCTACTGCAACAATGTCCCATCCAACAATAGACAACCCAATTAAGCTCCCAGGCATAGTGTTTATCTCACAATCCAGTCATTAAGAAATCAGAAGTACTGCATATCAACATAATCATCACAACATGATCATAAACATAGAGGCACAAGGTGTAACCAGGGGTATAAATGGTAATCAGTCCCTCAAATACCGTGTAACTCTCACACCGACTACCTACTCCAGTAGTTAAGCAGGATAAGGATCATATGTATAAATCACAGGGTTTTGGCTTACATTCAGCCACCAATAGGGTATAGATATAACCAAAGTGACAAGTAATTAGAATTATCGTAGGTATAGCATACGCATTCGCATAAAAAAGTCCAATGGGTTAGACCGGCGGTCACATAATCAAATACAGATATGTAGAGAACATCAATGCTTAGTATTACCTCAATCACAGCCTCTCCCGTCTGTATAATCTTCATCAAAAGTATTCAGAACCTACACAACCTTTAAACAATAGCAAATGCAGAGAAACAAATATCAAAGAGTTCCGACCTCAACAATATCTCTCATAGCACATTGCATAGCTATCACCAACCAAGGATAGATCACGAAGCCTATCTCCAAGGCTCCCACAACCTCAATGCCTCAAGGCTTTCTATTTGGCTTTCAAAATTTAGGGGCATCCAATCTTTTCTCAATAAGATCTAGGGCTGCTCCTTATCTGGGTGACAACGCAACACTTCACCTGCCTAGTGTCTGCCCTCTACGCAGGACACTCGTTAAAGGCAGAATCAAATTAGATTTCAGGAAGTCGATGGATTATTAGAGATATCACACGACCAAAAACAATAACACAAGAAGTTTCTTAACATCCTGTAACCTCCTGGAGATAAGTCACAGACGTCTCTGCACCCATCTATAGGACTCTATTAGACGGTAGCTTTGTAGAGGTGAGACTAGTGAACCTAAAGCTCTGATACTACCTTGTTATGACCTGAACTTTTAGGTCATGATGGTGCCTGTTAGATCCCACTTACAGCCAAGCAAACCCAAAACCCTCATCTTCTATACTAATATCTAAGCATAATAATAGCTACAGACACACAAATTAAGCCAACAACAACCTATCCCAATACCTGAAAGTGACTTGTACAGAGCTACTATAGCCTAAAAATGAAATAGACATATCTACAACATAACCAGAATAACAATCTAGCGGTACAAATCCAAATACGTATACAAGGCTAATGTCTGAATACCAAAGATGGTCGTCAAAATAGGAGGAGACTATAGAGTATCAGAAGTTGCTGATATTTATCAATATCTTCTAAATCTTCTTTCAACACCTAACTCAGCAACTGTGGCAAGTACCTGGACCTGCACCATAGGAAATACAGAAATGTAGGGGTGAGTGCCGGTAATAGGCACCCAATGCACATCATCGACCGACCGAGTGAAGCATAGTAAATATGGTAGGAACATATGTAATAAAATATTATTTTGCTAGTGATTTGAATCTAGGACAAAAGATAAGCATTTCTACAGAACCACGAAACCCCAACTAAGCTGCTTAAGTAATATGTAATAATATCGACTAACGAAACCTGATGATCAAGTGTCAACTATGTCGGTGGCATCTAGGGACCCCAACTGAGTAGAACTAGAAGAACCAATCAAGTAGAACCAAAAGAGACAAACTAAGCAAGGCCAAATAGTGTACAATAGAACCAACCAACGAAATCCAAATCGAACCATATCACGACTGTCACAGGATCGAGGTATAGTGATATACGTGGGTGTAAGGTCCTAGTATCTATGCCTATATGTTGACTGGGCCCCCATAAGCCCAAAAGATACACCCACGCAAAGCTACAATGTGTATAGGTATATATACACAGATCAGCAACCAACGACAAAGATCTCAACCACCCAACCATATCTGAACTTGTAACCCAACCCTGATGGCAAAAGACGAACTCAGAATCTGAAACCCGACTCGGTGATGTGACTCAGTAGGTGCCCTGATCTGGACTTGGCCAGCAGATCATACCTTGTGCTGGACTATAGGCAATTCCCTCAGCACCCAGTGCTGGACTATAGGCAATCCCCTCAGCACATAACAAGAAGTGCAACACAAAAGGCTATACCTTTTGCTGGACTATAAGCGATACCCTCAGCACCCTCTGCTGGACTATAGGTAATCCCCACAGCACACAATCATGCGTGCAACACAAAAGGCCATGTGCTGGACTACAGGCAATCCCCTCAGCACATAATAAGAAGTGTAACATGAAAGGGCTATACCTTATGCTGGATTATAGGCGATACCCTTAGTACCCTATGCTGGACTATAGGTAATTCCCTCGACACACAATACGAAGTATCACACAGAATCAGGCCCCCAGAATATAGCAGGTCTCTAAGTATCTGATAACCTAACAGGGAGACAAGCAATCAACCCAAATGTACATTTCAACAGGAGTAATATAAATGTATGTCTCAACAGGAGTAAAATAGAATCGTGTCTTGCTGTCGACAAGTTCATACTCAGCTATAAACACAGCAAGTATCTAGAATAATCGTAACTAGACCAATAACATCCAGGCTCATTGGTGATTGTAACAAGTCCTTTAAGCAGAATAACATGCAATCTAGCTAATAACGGAGACAACTCACCCAAGCAACTATGTGTCGGATATTTTGGTGATGGTCACGCTCCAATAAGAAAGCGATCGCTATCAGTAATTAACCTAACCAAGGTTAGGGTTGAATCAATAGGGAATACAGGGCTTGACTATAAGATTTCACTACTAATCATTTCTAGTATCTATCACTACAATCTCTAAATGGGGGAGTTTTATTATTCAAAAGTAAAATAAAGTAACACTAATTAAAATGCAAAGAAACACTCATTTTTGGGGAAAAGTTGGGAATTATGTTCCCCATGGTTCGTCACCCTGATTATCATAGATACATAATTATAATTGGTGAGTTGCATGCAGAATGGCAACTTAGGTTCTTCCAGCCTTCTTGTGAAGGTGAAGGTTGAATTTCACTATGACACTTGGTTGGCCACCATGGCGTGCCAACTACCCGTTACCAATAGTCACAGTCAACCTCCCCTTTGTCAGGTTTGGTCAAATAGATGGGAACACATTAACTAAATTATGTCATCTACTTCCCTTTTCTTATTCGTCACTACCTTGGTCGGGATCGTGATAGTAGGTAGGGTTTGGTGTTAGCCACCACAAGACAATAATAAAAATGAAAGGAAATAGATAATACATGCGGAACTCCAATCAAAGAAATGCAAGAAAACTAGGTTATTTCAAGTCAACTACCCATGGTTCCCACAACCCCAAATTGTCGGTGCTTAGCTACTCATGGCTAAAGCAAAACACATAAGAATGCATCTAATAGACATAGTTGAGAGTTTCACCAATAACAATGAAGTAGATAGGCACCACAAGTTGCAAACCCACAAGCTTGATTGACCAACAATGAGGACAAGGCAAGATATGCAACCCCAAAATGGTATTTCCTCGAGAGAACAGTAATCTACTCTCAAAATCTAAGAAAAGCTTCAAAATATAATGGAGAATTGTCTACTGGTCGAACTCCATTCAAAAACCTAACTTAAGCTATATATAATGTTTACAAGATAACCCTAGAATTTACACTGAAAAGACATCTGGCAGCTGATAAGTCTCTCAGTTACAACTCGTAAGATGACCTACAAGTCATAGTCGGGGTCTTGTATCAGGGTCATGGCATCTTGGACTAAATTGGTATGACCCGTAAATACGACTCGTTGCTTGGGCTACGGCTCGTATGATTGTCTCATAGTCTTGGTCTTCAGTTTTTGTCTGACCTTTTGGCTCTCTGATTCTTGCTACGAGTCCACCTACATGAGTTGTAGTGTATATTATGACTCATAGGCTGGCTCGTAGGGGTGACCTTCACTTAGCATATTTTTATTTTTAGCCTCTGATTCTTGATACGATACAAACCTACGACTCATAGCGTGAGCTATAACTCATAGATAGGCTCGTATGGCCTATGCTTTAGCAAAATCTGCAACTTTTGTTCAAAATCATGCCAACGTAACTTTTCTGCAAGATTAACACAAAAACATATCAAAACACTTAAAAGTCACTTTAAGAACTCACAAAATTCCTTTTTTTAAGCACCAAATGTGTTGTATTTTGACAGTACATCAACACCCTCAACTTAGAATTATTATTTGTCCTCAAGTGATGACTCAATCTATGCAGACAAAGAGAAATACATAGTAACTTATGCTAATGGCATATCAACTCCTCTAATTCAGGTACCCAACTACCATTTCCAAAATAGCAAACAGGAACATAATGAGGTACCTAGCAATCCAACTATGATAAGCTAAGGAGCGTCAACCGTCCACAATCACTGGTATAGTCATATGCTACTCAAGTAGTGCAAATGCCCTCACTAGAAAGAAGTCCCTTA
>JAPFFP010045189.1:0-11824 GCA_026153255.1 Solanum medicagineum | reverse complement strand
TATTCACTCGACCCTCTTAAGCGTTAAACGCACATACAGCCCATTAACACGAGATTCAAGCACTTTTAAAATTTAACATCAATTTCTCCAAACCATGTCATGTTTCATTTGCATTGTACGACTATTGTATGGTGTGGGGTGTTATACCGTGGCAGGTAAAACTGCTTGTCACCTTGGGCCATGGGGTGGCCTAGCAACATTTTCCTCTATGTGTGGTTCACCAGACCACTACACGGACCATATAGCACCACACGACCCGTGAAAATGGCCCGTCAAAGTGACGATCACGGTACTTTTTCTAAGTGTTCTCAACTTCCAATTTTTGACCAAGTCTCATATCACAGGCACTCCACATGACCCGTGGAATGTGACACGACCCATGAGGCCTTTAGTAGTGCATCACTTTGCCAATGTTTCTAAAATAACCCCAAAAAGTGCCCAAAAATGTGCCTCGAAAGTGCCCTGAATCGTAATTTCCATGTATCTCAAAATTCATACGTGATATCAAAAATTCAATTTCATAATCTTGTTCAGAGGGTCAAAATGAGTGAGAAATGGGTCTAACCCCGATTTCAGAGCAATCATATCAAAATTCAAAAATCCATAATTTACAAATTCCAATGATGATCCACACCCCTGGCGCGATGTGGCCAGGGCGCGGATCACTGTAATATTTGGCCTGGCTTTTCTTGTCCGGTCCAAGGTCTTTGGGTCTTGGGCCTAAGCCTTCTCATGTGTGAAAACACCTATATTTCGCCATATTTCACCCTTATATCATTTAAGACATTCCCCAATACTCACTCAAACACTTAGACTTATATTTCCCTCCAAATTTGAAGTCCCAAAACTCATCCGGATCTTAAGGTTCTCATTCAAGCTTCAAGTCTCTATCTCTAATCTTCTTCAAGAATTCTTCAAAGCTAAGGTATGTGGGTTTGATTTATGAGTTTCTTTCAACCATGATGCCCAAGCTTCTTTTTTACTTAAATGGCATGATTTCAAGTTGATTTACTTATGGGTCTTACTTATTATAAATTAGACTATGAACTATATTGGGGTTTCATGAAATTGTGATTGTTTTACCATGGTTTGAGCAATGAATCTATGAACTATTGTGGGATTTGATGAAGAGTTTTGTATATTGCTTGAGGGTGTTACCAAGTATTGATGGATAGTTTTACAATGGATTTTCCTGTATGATTTCATCCCTAAATTGAATGAGTTTACACTAGCTCTACACACCCGCCGAGTGTTTGATAAAATGTTCGGTTATAGTTTCTTGAGAAATTGAAGGTCCAATGCATGTCTTATGAGTTGAATGACTTTATCATGATAAAAGGAACATATGTATATGATATGCTCCTATATAGTGTTGGAAAGTGACCATGCCTTATTCGGGGGGTTAAGAGCCTGGGTAACCATGTTGAGGGGTTTGCACCTTGATACTAATCAAGAGATTATGCCTTGATAATTGGGTTGAGAGGCTAGTACCTCAATCACTAGGGGTGGTAGGGTTTGACTATCCACCAACCAATCAAGGAGTTCGTACCTTAGTAACCGGGTTGAGGGGTTAGTTCCTCAATCACTACGGGTGGTAGTGTGCGACGATTCACCAACCAACCAAAGGGGTTTGTACCTTGGTAAATTATGGGTTCTATCAAGACAGTCTCTTCTTACACATGTATTATGTTCTATGTAAGCATGATTTACTTCAAGCATCTACCATGCATGCCATATTGTTATATGCACATCTATTGCCTAACAATGCATTTTGACTAAGTTGTCTATCTATTGTTGCATTGCATCCTACATACTTAGTACGTTGAAACGTACGAACATATACTCTATGCCTACATGATGTTACCATGTAGGGACTAGAGCCCCACTTGATCATCCACCTCCACGTTGCTAGTACGACTTCTCTCAAGCTAGTTGGTAAGTCCTCTATTTCGGGGACAATGTCTATGTTCTTATGTTATACTATGACTCTTTTTCTCTATTGTGTATTTTGACTATGAGGGTGAGCTCGATTACTTATCTTGGTCCTCGCTAAGTTCTATGGTTAGAGGCGTTGTTGGATGTGTTATGCATAATGCTATGAGCTTTGACTCTCTTTCTTGACTCTTGATGTTTATGATATGAAAGATGTCTCTTAGCCCTGGTTATCCCGATTTACTATCTCTTGTTGTCATCTTATTGCTTCCGCGACCAAAAATGTGTAATATTGTGCTAAGAGGCTTGCTTGGGGTCCCTTCAGGTTACCCATACTCCATGTCATGTCTAGGCCCTAGGCTTTGGTCATGAAAAACTTCGTATCAGAACACTAGGTTGTTAATGGACCTCAGCATCCAACACACCGCATCGATTAGAGTCCTATTCATGGTTGTGTTGTGCACCACAACTATGAGTAAGAGGATATGAGATGTTTTAGGAAATGCTTCCCTTCTTCTTACTCTATGTCATGCTATAGAAATTGAGGTAAGGTTTTCCCCTAACAATTGTTCCTTAATATTCTATATCATGCCTAACAAAGAAGAGGAGCCTGCACACCCGAGGAGCAACTGGCTCATGGTAAGTTCCGGGATGCTCACTTTGCTTGTACAATTTATGGCTAATCAAACCAATCAAGGGGCCCAAGCCCCTTATTCCCTATACCAGTATCTCGGGTGAGAGACTTCATGAGGATGAATCCCTTGGATATCTACTGGTCAAAGGTGGATGAGGACCCTCAAGAGTTCATTGATGAGGTCTACAAGGTTTTGGTTATTATGGGTGTTAGATAAGAAGAGAAGGCAGAGTTGGCGGCTTACCAACTCAAGGTGGTGGCATAAATATGGTTTAATCAATGGAAGGGGGAGAAGGGAATCAATAATAGTGGTGTTTTGGGAGGAGTTCAAGGAGGGTTTTCTTAATTGGTTCTTCCCTCTGGAGCTTAGGGAGGCTAAGATAGTGGAGTTTATGAATTTGAAACAAGGGTCTATGAGTGTGAGGGAGGATGCCCTCAAGTTCAATCAACTCTCTAAATACGTTCCCCACTTGGTTGCCGACCCAACGTCTAGAATAAACAAGTTCGTGATGGGTGTGTCCAATTTCATAAGTAAGGAATATCGGTCTGCTATGTCGATTAGCGATATGGATTTGTCCCATTTGATGTCCTATGCTGAACAAATAGAGGAGGAAAAGTTAAGGAAGAGGAGGAGTAATGAGGACAAGAGGGCCCATTTTAAGGGTAGGTTCCAAAGTCCAAAGGGTGGCCGGTTCAATCAAGGCTAAGGGTCTTCTCATTGTTTTAATAGGGGATTTGCCAATCACATCCCAAGGGATTAAGGTGTTGGTGGTGTGGTTCCTAATAATGTGCATTCAAAATGTGGTAGGGGTGATGTGGTCCCATGTTTGAGAGACATAAATGCATGTTATGGATGTGGGAAAGTTGGTCATAAAAAGATTGATTGTCCTCATAACCACAACAAGGGTAAGGAAGTTCGTCCACAAGTTGCAAATGTTATTCCTCTACAGTGAGGTGGTCAACAAGGTGGTTCCCCAAGGCACAATCTATTTTATGCTTTGCATGGGAGGCAAGGGGAGGATGAGGTGCCCAATGTCGTCATCGGTATGTCAAAAGTCTTTGATTTTGATGTGTATGCATTAATTAATCCGGGTGCTACTCTTTCTTTTGTTACCCCTTTTGTTGCCAAATATTTTCATGTTGAACCCAAATTGTTGTGTGAATCTTGCGATGTATCTACTCCAATTGGTGCATCTATTATTGCTAGAAAGGTGTATAGAAATTGTCCCATTTGCATTTTTCATAAGATTTTGCCTTGTGATGTTGTTGAGTTGGATATGGTTGATTTTGATGTCATTCTCAGTATGGATTGGTAGCATGTATACCATGCCTCTATTGATTAGGACCCGTAGGGTCAAATTCCAATTCCCAAATGAGTCCGTTCTTGAGTAGGAGATTCATGATATGGTGGCCAAGGGTATATTCATCTCTTGCATTAAAGCCCGTAAGTTGATCTCTAAGGGGTTTTTGAACCATCTTGTGAGGGTTATGGATGTGGAGTCCAAAGTCCTTCCCATTGAGTCAGTTCGGGTGGTAAATGAGTTCCTTGATGTCTTACCTAGTGACCTTCCTAGTGTTCCTCCCAAAAGGGAAATAGATTTTGGTATAGACCTCCTTCCCGATACTCAACCTATTTCTATTACCCCTTACCATATGGTCCCGGCGGAGTTAAAAGAGTTGAAGGAGCAATTGAAAGACTTGTTGGAGAACGGTTTCATTAGGCCTAGCCAATCCCCTTAGGGTGCTCCGGGGGTATTTTTTGAAGAAGAAGGATGGGTCCCTTAGAATGTGTATTGACTACCGGCAACTTAATAGGGTCACCATAAAGAATAAGTATCCTCTCCCAAGGATTGATGGTTTGTTTGACCAATTGCAAGGGGCTAGCCATTTCTCTAAGATTGATCTTCGGTCCGGGTACCATCAAGTGAAGGTGAGGGAGTGTGATATTCCAAAGACGTCCTTCCGGACTAGGTATGGGCATTATGAGTTTTTTCTGATATCCTTTGGCTTGACCAATGCACTAGCCATCTTCATGGATCTTATGAATAAGGTATTCAAACCCTATCTTGATTCTTTTGTTGTGGTCTTAATTGATGATATTTTGATCTATTCGCATAATAAAGAGGAGCATATAGGTCATTTGAGGTAGTGCTACAAAGATTGAGGGAAGAGAAGTTGTATGCCAAGTATGAAAAATGTGAATTTGCTTTAAAAGAGGTTTCCTTCCAAGGTCATGTGGTGTCGGGGAATGGTATTAAGGTGGATTCTGAAAAGATGGATGTGATTAGAAATTGGCCTAGACCATTGACCCCGTCGGATGTTAGGAGCTTCTTCGGCTTAGCGGGTTACTATCGGAGGTTTGTGAATGGGTTCTCTTGTATTGCTTCTCCTATGACCAAGTTGACTCAAAAGAAAGCCAAATTTGTATGGACCAATGAGTGTGAAAAGAGTTTCCAAACATTGAAAGATCAGCTAGTGTACACTCCTATATTGTCAACTGGAAGGGCTAGAAGGATTTGTTTTGTATTGTGATACTTGTAGAGTTGGTTTGGGTTATGTGTTGATGCAAAATGATAAGGTGATAGCCTATGCTTCTAGACAACTCAAAGTGCATCAAAAGAATTATCCTACTCATGATCTTGAACTAGCCGTCGTGGTGCTTGCATTAAAGATTTGGCGTCATTATTTGTATGGGGTGCATGTTGATGTGTTCACCGATCATAAGTGCCTCCAATATGTGTTCACTAATAAAGATCTCAACTTGAGGCAAAGAAGATGGTTAGAACTTCCTAAGGACTATGATATAAGCGTGCATAATCATCCCTGTAAGACCAATGTGGTGGCCGATACTTTGAGTAGGATGTCCATGGGTAGCATAGCACATGTTGATGATGGTGGCAAACAGGTGGCTAGGGAGGTCCATCGGTTGGCTAGATTAGGAGTTTGGTTGAAGAGGTTGATAATTGTGGTGTTTTTGTTGATGGCTCTAAATCTTCATTGGTTGAGGAGGTGAAAGCTAAGCAAGATCTTGACCCCGCTTTGTTAGAATTGAAGGCATTAGTAAAAGATGGTAAGGTGAAGGTTTTCTCCCGAGGGGGAGAGGATATCATTAGATACCCAGGTAGGTTATGTGTGTCTTGTGTTAATGGCATGAGAGAAAAGATTATTGATTAGGCTCATGGTTCTTCTTACTCTACTCTCCCCGGTTTGACTGAAATGTATAGAGAAGTGAGGGATGTGTATTGGTGGGGAGGCATGAATAGGGACATTGCCAAACTGGTTGTCATAGTTGTCAACAAGTCAAAGCCGAGCACGAAAGGCCGGGTGCTAGCACAAGACATAGATATTCCTACTTGGGAGTGGGAGGAGATTAATATGGATTTTTTGGTTGGGTTGCCCAAGACTAGAAAGGGTTTTGATTCTTAGGTTGTGGTTCATAGGATGACGAAATCTGCTCACTTTCTACTGGTTAAGACCATATATGGGGCTGAACATTATGCTAGGTTGTACATTCATGACTTGGTGAGGTTTCATGGGGTTCCTTTGTCCATCATATCAGATCATGGTGTTCAATTTACTTCACATTTTTGGAGGTCCTTCCAAAGGGGTCTTGGTACAAGAGTTAAACTTAGTACGACCTTTCACCCTCAAACAGATGGCCAAGCCAAAAGAACTATCCAAATACTTGAGGATAAGCTTAGGGCTTGTGTATTGGAGCTTAAGGGAAGTTAGGATGATCATCTTCCATTGATTGAATTTGCCTATAACTGTAGCTATCATTCTAGCATCGGTATGGCCCCTTTTGAGGCTCTCTATGGTAGACGTTGTAGATCACCAGTTGGATGGTTTGAGGTTAGAGAGGTGGCTTTGTTGGGACCATATCTGGTTATGGAGGCCCTTGAGAAGGTCAGGATGATTAAAGAAAGGTTGAAGACGGCCCAAAGTCGCCAAAAGTCTTATGCCGATGTGAGGAGAAGGGATCTTGAATTCAAAGTTGGTGATTGGGTGTATTTGAAGGTTTCACCCATGAAAGGTATGGTTCATTTTGGTATGATGGGTATTTAAGCCCTAGATATGTGGGTCCTTATAGGGTAATGAGGAGGATTGGTATGGTGACTTATGAGTTGGAGTTGCCTAGTGAAATGAATTTGGTTCATCCGGTGTTTCATATGTCTATGTCGAGGAAATGTGTGGGTGATCTGAATGCTATTGTCATATTGGATGTTATGGGTGTGGTTGAAGAAACTTGACTTATGAGGAGGTTCCAGTGAAGATCTTGGATAGGCAACTGAAGAGGTTGAGGAATAAGGATGTGGTTTCCATTAAGTTCATTTGGAGGAATCAACAAGTTGAAACTGCCACATGGGAGGGTAAAGCAGACATGCAAAAGCAATATTCTTATCTATACACTCGATTCAAGACTAAGGTACCAACTCTAAGACCCATATGTGATTTCAAGTCTAAGATCAGCCCATGACATTTGCATACATTCATGTTTAAATTGACAAGTTCATGATGATTTTATACTTATATTGAGATTTTTGAAATAATGTTTAAATGCATTTTTTGCTTCCTTATGTGGGCTGAGATTGTCATGTTTACGTCTCTCATATACCTTTCTTTGACAATCGAGGACGAATGTTCCCAAGGGGAAGATATTGAAACGACCCCCAAAAAGTGCCTGAAAATATGTCTCCAAAGTGCCTGAAATCGTAATTTCCATATATCTCAAAATTCGTGTCTGATATCCAAACCCGACTTCATATTCTTGTTCAGGGGGTCAAATTGAGTGAGAAATGGGTCCTGGTTTTAGAGCAATCATATTAAAATTCGAAATCCACAATTTACAATTTCCACTAATGACCCGCACCCCTGCCGCGACGCGGGCAGGGCTCGGATCAATGTTATTTTTGTCCTGTTCTTTCTCTTCCGATCCAAGGCCTTTGGTTCTTGCGCCTAAACCTTCCCATGCATGAAAGCACCTGTACTTCACCATATTTTGCCCTCATATCATTCAAGACATTCCCCAATACTCACTCAACACTTAGACCCATATTTTTCTCCAAATTTCATGTCCCAAAACTCATCTGATTCTTAAGGTTCTCATTCAAGCTTCAAGTCTCCATCTCCAATCTTCTTCAAGAATTCTCCAAAGCTAAGGTATGTGGGTTTCATCCATGGGTTTCTTTCACCCATGATGCCCAAGCTTCCTTTTTACTTAAATTACATGATTTCAAGTTGATTTACTTATGGGTCTTACTTATTATGAATTAGACTATGAACTATATTGGGGTTTCATGAAATTATGACTGTTTCACCATGTTTTGAGCTATGAATCTGTGATTCATTGTGGGATTAGATGATCAGTTTTGATGTATATTGCTTGAGGGTGTTACCAAGTATTGATGGATGATTTTACAATGGATTTTCTTGCATGATTGCATCCCTAAATTGCATGATTTTACACTAGTTCTACATACCCGCCAAGTGTTTGATAAAATGTCCGGTTATAGTTTCTTGAGAAATTGAAGGTCCAATACATGTCTTATGAGTTGAATGACTTTATGATTATGAAAGGAATGTATGTATATGATATTCTTTTATATAGTGTTGGAAAGTGACCATGCCTTACTCGTGGGTTTAAGAGCCTAGGTAACCATGTCAATAGGTTTGTACCTGATACTAATCAAGGGATTGTGCCTTGATAACCGGGTTGAGGGGTTAGTACCTTAATCACCAGGGGTGGTAGGGTGTGACTATCCATCAACAAATCAAGGGGTTCGTACCTTGGTAACTGGGTTTAGGGGTTAGTTCCTCAATCACCATGGGTGGTATGGTGCGATGATCCACCAACCAACCAAAGGGGTTTGTACATCGGTAAACTATGGGTTCTATAAAGATGGTCTTTTCTTACACATGTGTTATATTCTATATAAGCATGATTTACTTCAAGCATCTACCATGCATGCCATATTGTTATATGTACATCTATTGTCTAACTATGCATTTTGTCTAAGTTGCCTATCTATTGTTGCATTGTATCCTACATTCTTAGTACATTCAAACGTACTAACACATACTCTATGCCTACATGATGTTACCATGTTGGGACCTGAGCCCCACTTGATCATCCACCTTCACGTGGCTAGTACGACTTCTCTCAAGCTATTTGGTGAGTCCTCCATTTCGGGGACAATGTCTATGTTCTTATGTTATACTATGACTCTTTTTCTCTATTGTGTATTTTGACTATGAGGGTGAGCCTGTTACTTGTCTTAGACCCCACTAAGTTCTATGGTTCGAGGTGCTGTTGGACGTGTTATGTATGACTCTATGAGCTTTGACTCTCTCTCTCTTGACTCTTGATGTTTATGATATGAAAGATGTTCCTTAGCCCATGTTATCCCTATTTACTATCTCTTGTTGTCATATTATTACTTCTGCAACCAAGGATGTATAATGATGTGCTAAGAGGCTTGCTTGGTGTACCTTCGGGTTCCCCACGCGTCGTGTCACGTTTAGGCCATAGGCTTGGGTCGTGACATTTTCCATCCGTTTCACTAATGGCATTTTCATGAACTTAATTCATTCTAATGACCTTTTTAGACTTCTAATGCTATCTTAACCTCCCCAAAAGACTTAACCCTATTCCAAAGGATCAAAACTCATTACATTCAACTTGAATACACTCTCAAATTCTCTTAAAAGCCTCTACCAAGATCTCAATACAAATTCAAGTAAACTCACGAACAAGTTTGGATTTCAGAACTCCATTCCAAGCTTTCATTCCTTCCTAACTCAATCTCAGGAGACTGAAAGTCTAAGGTATGTGGCTTTCAACCATTAGGTCCTTTTACCCATGGAGCCCAAGCTTCCATTAAACATAAATTCCATGTCTCCAAGTTGATTTACTTATGGGTCTTATCTACTATGAATTTGACTATTAACTATGTTGGGGTTTCATAAAAGTGTGTCTGTTTGAATAAGTTTTGAGCTATGAATCTTGGATCTATTTTGAGATTTGATGAAAGATTTTGATGTATATTGCATGATGGTATTACCTAGTATTGGTGGGTTAATTTACTTCAAGTTTACTTGCATGATTTCTCTCTTGAATTGCATGGTTTTATACTAGCATTGCACACCCACCAAGTGTTTGGTAAAATGTCTGATTAATGTATCTTGAGTTGTTGAAGGCCTAATGCTTGGCATATGAGTTAAGTGACTTTATAATGATGATTTCCTGATATGTATCTATAGTGTTGTGAGTTGACCATAACCAATTGAGTGGTTGATACCTCAATTGCCTCGGATGGGGGTGGTATGCTATCAATTAATTGAGGGGTTGATACCTCAATCACTTCTGGTGGAGAGTCGTCAGGTCCGTCAACCAATTGAGGGGTTGATACCTCAATCGCCTCAGATGGGGATGGTAAGACATCAACTAAATGAGGGGTTGATACCTCAATCACTTCCGCTGGAGGGTGGTCATGGCCACAACCAATTAAGGGGTCAATTCCCTAATCACTTCTAAGGGGTGGTCTACCTTGGATTCCAAGTACTAAGTTGTTTGGTCTATGATGATGGTCTCTTCCTTCATATGTAACATATCCTATATAAGCATGTTTTACTTCAAGTATCATTCATACATATCATATTGTTTTTATGTTATTCATTGATTATGATATTGCATTTTGACTATGTTGCCTATCTCTTGTTGCATTGCATCCTACATACTTAGCGCATTCAAACGTACTGACGCCTACTCTATGCCTACATGATGTTACCATGTAGGAATCGGAGCTCCTCACAATCATCTTCATCCTCCCCATGGCTAGTACTATCTCTACAAAGCAAGTTGGTGAGTCATCAATTTTGGGGATAATGTCTTTGATCTTATGCTAGACTCTGTTTCTTTTGATGCATGTTTATAACTATGAGGGTGAGCTTGGAAAGTTGTCTTGGCCCCCGCTCAATTCTATGGATTAGAGGTGTTGTTGGACAAGTTATGTAATGATGTTATGAGCTTCGACTCTTTTGATGTTTATGTTATGAAATTCTTCCCTTAGTCTCTTTGCCCTTATGTCTTTCACGACCAAGGATAGTAATGATATGTTAAGAGGCTTGCTTGGGGTTTCTTTGGGTTTTCCATTTGCCGTGTCCGTCTAGGCCCTGGACTTGGGTATGATGATTCCGATCCAAAAAGGATAAGAAATCACATATTGAAGCTACCAATAAACATATTCGATATACAGCCAAAAAGGCTGAATTTCAGCTCCCAACTACGTATAAAAATCAATCTCCAATACTTCCATGATGTTTCTCTCAGAAAAATACATAAATTAGCCTTTTGAATCACTCAATTCTGATAAAAATTGAGAGAGATATCGTAATTCCAAGTTTTGGTTGCTTTGTTCGCACTTCTAGAACCATTTACGGATATATACTATATTTTGTTACCTTTGCAACATGGTGGCCTGTGGTTCTGCCATGTCCTTGGCCGCCTTTATTTGTTCAGCAACCGCTCAAATTAAGTTTTGATGTCCTAGCCTCATCCAAAGTCACAAAAATATATTTCATATATGAAATTTGATCAGAAACGACATTCTGGACTCAACAGTGTAGTTGAGATTCTTATTAGATGTTGTTTTATACCAATATAGGTCCCATTTCCTAATATCAAAGTTTACCTAAGGAGCCAAAATATACCCAGAAGCCCCAAAGAATAAATGAAAGGTCTTCCTAGACCAAATTTGATGTTTCTGATCTAATGGTGTGATCAGAATTTTTATATGGGGCACGCTTCTCAAAGATGTCAACTAAAGTTGTCTATTGACCTGTTTTGACGGCTAAGTTTGCAAAACTCTGTATAATTATACCAAACATGCTCCTAGCCTAATTTGGTCATTCCAGAACTGATGGAATCGTCAGAATTCCACTCTAAGGCCATTTACCAGTACTTCACCTAAAACTTTATTTTACGATTACAATCTCTTATTCAACATGAAAAGTTGTATAATTTTCAAACGATTCAGCCAACGACTGAACAATCAATGCCAATAAGTCATAAATAATCCATGGTCACTATGCAAATGCTCAAATTGATAAATATTTACAGGATCACAGAAATGACTTGGAGGGTCATTATATAATAGTAATAATAATAACAATAACAATAATAATAATAATAATAATAATAATAACAACAACAACAACAACAACAACAACAACAACAACAACAACAACAACAACAACAAC
>JAPFFP010045188.1:0-11824 GCA_026153255.1 Solanum medicagineum | reverse complement strand
GAGATCAAGTAGCCTTACATACCTCATTGTATGATCTTGTTACCACCTCGAGATAACCTTTCCTTCCTCCAAATACTTATCTACAACATACTAGGTGATAAAACTAGCATTAGTAGCCCATAGATACACCTTGGCAGCCCAATATAACAAAACAACACATGGACAACAAGCGGGTATTTATAACCCGAGTGGGCTCTTTCGACCTTTCCACCCTCTAATTGTATTTCCCAACACACATTCACATGTAAACTTCATGAACAGCCTGTTTTAATGCCATAACAGTCCTACAATATCCCACAAAGAACGACATATAACAATTCCACACAATCTAAAAATGGACAACATAACGTTACCTTCCTTCGCTACATTTCGACGTTGATAACTCCAAACCTATTCCAACTCTAACCAAACTGTTCTAGCAACATTTACACACATAAACAGACCTAAAACAGTCTTATAACAACACTTAAGAAGTTATGAAGGACGTGAGCTAATAGCCTTATATACAACAGCCGGCAAGTTCCAATCAACATGACGCTTAAGATAACACCGTAAAACGCGCTTGTTAAGTGAAACGAAAATCAGGGCAACAACCTTAAGGTGATGCATATAACTCAAACCATGTTAATAACACTAATTTCGCTTCATAATACAACTCACAAACCATAGAGAGGTCACTAAAACAAAAGGGAAACATGCAGCAATTCTCAAAACAGAATCTTCCCAGAATTTCCAGCATAAACATACTAGCATATAGTTCTTGTTTTTCATAAGAAAACAGCACTAAACATATGTGTAAACTTACTTAACACTATCTTCAAGGTATAGGGATTGTATAAGAACCCTAGAAGAGTTGTTTAGCTGCTTTACAAGGTTAAGAAAAGTTGAGAGAACTTGGAAGACAAATCTGTTTTTTTTTTGGTGAGTTCAAGTGAACAATGACTTGTGAAGCTGCTTTGGAGCCCTTTATAAAGAGATATTATGCCGATATTCTCTAGAAATTTTGACCATATTATACCACATATTATCAAGTTGCTTACCCACCATCTTGTCCCTCAAACTTAGGCCTAAATGGGTCTCCAAGTTGATGGGCTTGGCTGCCTATTTTCAGCTTTCTTCTTCACTTAGTTGGGTCTAATTTGTTGAGTATGGTGTGGTATCTTTGGGCCCTTTTTATGATACTTCCTGGGATTCAAATGTAGCCCATTTATGATGCCAAAACATGGGCCAAAGATACACCCTTAACACGGACTTTATTCATAATCAAACTTGGACAAATTCAACAACGAGCCTCGTCTCCGTTTAGCTAGAAAATTTAAGCTAAGAAAGTAGGTGACTCACTTGCTAGTTTCTAAGTCCTACAAGCACCTCAGTTCTCTTACTTCATTTAAGGCCGTAATCTCCTTAATTTGATACAAAACATGTATATCCTTGACCCTCTTAAGCGTTAGACGCACATATAGCCCATTAACACGAGATTTAAGCACTTTTAAAATTTAGCGTCAATTTAACCAAACCACGTCATGTTTCATTTGCATTGTGCCACTATTGTAAGGTGTGGGGAGTTACATAAGTGTGTAGGATGCAAGGTAATGGAGAAAGCTATAGATATCATAATAGACAATATGCATAACATAACTGGAAATAAGGGTATAAGAGATGATGGATGATCAATACATCTTAAAACATGATTAAAGTAACTTAAGAATCATAAGTAATCATATGTACATATGTGGAAGGAGATTATAACTGACATATAAGACCATGCAAGCTATAACATGGAATCCAACATTAACCCCTACATTAGCCGGGGAGACTACATGTCGGGTTGAACTCTATCAAACGTATGCATGCACTTAATTATCATTAGGGATTTTGTTGATACATTATCCTAGCCTACAAGGGCCTCTATGGTGGCACATATTTAATGAGTCATTGCTACAAGAATTCCCTAATTGAATCCCACCTCATGTCCCATTCAACGCTAAGTCAAATCGCATGGAATTTTAGTAAACATAGTCATATGCTTATACATTCTTTAAGCTCTAAAAACATAACTCATCATAATAGGGGTATCTCATTAAAACCT
This sequence comes from Solanum medicagineum, assembly GCA_026153255.1. Classification (NCBI taxonomy): domain Eukaryota; kingdom Viridiplantae; phylum Streptophyta; class Magnoliopsida; order Solanales; family Solanaceae; genus Solanum; species Solanum medicagineum. The sequence continues at coordinate 9,735 of JAPFFP010045188.1, read as the reverse complement.
TTATAATCTATTCAAGTGAGAATTGTCCTTTCACAACAAGGATTCTTCATTGGGGAGGAATTTTCTTTCACCATCATTCATACATTCATAGAAGGGTTTCCATAATATCTTTCATAGCTTTTATAAATATTTAGTTGAAACCCTTATCATTAAAAACATACATCATTTGGACATAGTGCAAAACATGGTGGATTTAGTGCATTTATACTTTAAATAATGTAATGCAGGAGGATTATGCATAATTGATATGAAGCTCATCAATTAGTTCAATTCATAAAAACCACCCACCATGAACTTTAAAAACCATAAGTAGAAAGTCATAAAACATCTTGCAAAACATCAAACATTCACAAATAGAACATAAATTCATAGAAAAATGCATTTAAAGAGATACTATAAAATCCATAAAAATTTCATAACTTGAAACTCGGTAGAGGAGTGAAAATACTTGGACTTCATGGGTGAAAGGAACTAATGAATGAAACCCACATACCTGGTGGGCAAAAACATCAAGAAAACCTAACAATAAAAGTCCAAGTTTGAAACCCTAATTCATTTCCTTCAACGAAACCTTGAGTTTTGAGAACCTAGGGAGAATTTGAGTGGATTTGAAGTTGGAATAGAATGAGAGTGTAATGGTAGGGGTTGGAACTGATATGAGAAAATTTTGGCCTTAAATGATGTAATTTAGGACTTAAGACATGAGGCAAGGTGTAAAATGCCCATCATTTCAAATTATCAGAGGGAAACCACGACCTTGGTACGTGGGTCATAAATCAATCTATGACTCTTGGGTAGGGGTTTTGTCCTAGTTATACCCCAAAACTAGAACGCTGAACCCCAATCTACAAATTTCCATCTACAACTTGTAGTTCCATCGATGGATTGTAAATACCCTTTGTAAATTTCATTCAATACTTAGAAAATTTTGTACCTCAAAACCCAAACCATGAAACCTATATATGACTCATCAACAGAACCATGACCTCTATATCGCCTTGTCCGGATTACACCTCCCCAACTTTAGAAACTTAAAACTCAATCCTTCAATCTAGGAGTGAGGCAACCCCAAATAATGACTGAACACATGCCTCGAAAGTGTCTGGAATCTTAATTTTCACATATCTCAAAATTCGTGTGTGATATCGAAAATTCGACTTTATATTCTTGATCAGGGTGAAAAATTGAGTAGGAAATGGGTTTAACCCCAATTTTAGAGCAACCGTATAAAAATTTAAAAATCAAAAAATGAGGAATTCTAGTGTTGATCCGCGCCCAGGTGCGATGCGGCTGGGCCGCGGACTAGTGTTATTTTTGCCTAGTTTTTTTATCTCAGTCCAAGACTTTTAGGTCTTGGGCCTAAGTCTTCTAATGCATGAAAATACCTATATTTAGCCATATTTCACCTTCATATCATGCAAGACATTTCCAAATACACTCTCAAACACTTTGAAAAGTATTTCACCCCAAATTTCAAGTCCAAAACTCATCCGAATCTTAAGGGTTTCACTCAAGCTTGAAGTCTCCATTTCCAATCTTCACCAACGATTCTCCAAAGTTAAGGTATGTGGGTTTCAACCATTGATTCCTTTCACCCGTGGTGCCCAAGCTTCCTTTTTACCTAAATCCCACGTTTCTAAGTTGATTTACTTATGGGTCTTACTTACTATGAATTTGACTAGGAACTATGTTGGGGTTTCATAAAAGTGTGACTGTTTAAGCATGTTTTGAGCTATGAATCTTTGATCTATCTTGAGATTTAATGAAGGGTTTTGATGTATATTGCATGATTGTATTACCAAGTATTGGTGGGTGGTTTTACATTGGATTTTCTTGTACGATTTTGCTCTTGAATTGCATGGTTTTACACTAGTATTACACACCCACCAAGTGTTTGATAAAATGTCCAGTTATGGATTCTTGAGTTGTTGAAGTTCTAAAGCATAACTTATGATTTGAATGACTTTATGATGATAAAAAGAATGTATATATGTGACATTTTCCTCTATAGTGTTGTGAGATGACGAAGCATCGCTCGGGGGGTTGTAGGCCCGGGTAACCACATTGAGGGGTTAGTACCTCGATTACCTTTCTCGAGAGGTAGTAGCCCCATGCTACCATGATTGGGGGGTATGTATCTCAATAACCACATTGAGGGGTTTCTACATCTTCTGCCTTGCTCGGGAGGTAGCAGGCCTGTGCTACCATGTTGGGGGGGTGTAACACAATAAGCACATTGAGGGCTCTGTCCTCAATCGCCTTTCCAAGGTGGTGGTAGACCTTGGATATTCTATATTGATGGTCACTTATTACACACGTATCATGTTTTATGTAAGCATAATTTACTCTAAGCATCATCCATGCAACGACCCCAAAAAGTGCCCCAAAAATGTGCCTCAGAAGTGTCTCGAGTCGTTATTTCCTCATATCTCAAAATTTGTGTGCGATATCAAAAATTCGACTTCTTATTGTTGTTTAGAGGGTCAAATTGAGTTGAAAATATTTCTAACCCCAATTTAAGAGCAAACGATTAGCAATTCAATTTTCCAAGAATGCAAATTCCAATTAGGTTTGCACGCCCCTGGCACGACACGGTTAGGGCATGCAAATGAAAAAAATCTAATTTAGCGACTGGTCCGTAATGTAGACTTGTGTATTTTCTGCCCAATTAATTTTTGTGTGGTCCAAGACTCTTAGGTCTTGGGCCTAAGTGTTTCCAAATATGAAAATACCTATACTTAACCATTTCTTACCCTCATATCATTCTAAACATCCCCCAGTGCTCATTCAAACACTTAGCCAAGATTTCATCTCCAAAATTCAAGTCTCAAAACCCTCGTCGGATTTTAAGTAATTCAACCAAGCTTCAAGTCTCCATCGCCAATATTCATCAAGTTCATCTCCAAAGCTAAGGTTTGTGGCTTCCTTTCATGGGTTCCTTTCACCCATGATGTCCAAGCTTTCTTTTACCTGAAATTGCATGATTTAATGTTGATTTATTCAAGGGTCTTGCCTATTATCAATTTCACTGCACACTATGTTGGGGTTATGAAATTGTGACTGTTTACTATGTTTTGAGCTATATATCTAAGATCTATTGTAAGATTTGATGAGGCGTTTTGATATATATTGCTTGAGGGTGTTACCAAGTATCTATAGATGGTTTTACATTAAATATTCTAGCATGATAACACTCTTGAATTGCATGGTTTTACACTAGCGCTACACACCCTCTAAGTGTTTGATAAAATATCCGGTTATGGGTTCTTGAGGAGTTGAAGGTCTAATGCATGTCTTATAAGTTGAATGACTATATTATGATGAAATGAAGATGGAATGATGATGAAATAATGATGAAAAGGAATGTATGTATATGATGATAAAAGAATGTGTATATATGATATTATCTCTATAGTGTTGGGGATGACGACGCTTAGCTCGGGGGGTTATAGGCCCGGGTAACTTTGTTGAGAGGTTGGTACCTTGATCACCTAGCTCGGGGTGTGGTAGGCCTAGGTAACCTTGTTGGGGGTTTGTACCCATCGATCTTCTTGGGGGATTTGTACTCCATCAACCTTGTTGGGGGGTTTGTACTCCATCAACCTCATGAAGGGGTTTGTACCTCATGCGCCTCTCCAAGGAGGTGGTAGGCCTTGGATTGCACTAAGAATGATCACTCCTTACACTTATTTATGATCCATATAAGCACGATTTACTACAAGCATCTCCCATGCATGCCATATTGCTATATGCACTCATTGCCTATGCTTATGCATTTTGATTATGTTACCATCACTTGTTGCATTGCATCCTACATACTTAGTACATTCAAAGTCCTACATACTTAGTACATTCAAACATACTACTGAATGTTGTATGCCTACATGACATCCATGTAGGAACCGAAGCCCCGCTTGATCCTCCTCCTCCACGAGGCTAATACGATTGTCTCTCAAGCTTGTTGGTGACTCCTCTATGCCGGGGACGTTGCTTGTGACATCTTGCTATGTATTAAGACTATCTTTCTTTTATGTATGTACTGACTATGAGGGTGAGCTCGGTTACTTATCTTGGCCCCGCTCTTATCTAAGTAATAGAGGTGCTATTTGGCATGTTATGTATCTATGCTACAAGCCTTGACTCTCTTATTTCTTGATGTTATGATATGGATGTTTGTCCTTAGTCCCAATTCTCTTATTTATGCTTATCTCTTAGTGCGATTTAAATTGCTTCCGTGACCAAGGATGTGTAATGGTATGCTATGAGGCTTGTTTGGGGTTCCTTGGGGTTTTCCATTTGCCGGTCACGTCTAGGCCGTGGGTTTGGGTCGTGACAAAGATGATATCATAGCACTAGGTTGTTAGATCCTTGGACTCCAATGCACCATGTTGATTAGAGTCTTATTCATGGATGTGTTGTGCACTACAACTATGAGTAGGAGGCTATGGGATGTTTTAGGAAATATTTCCCTTCTTCATGTTCTAAGTCGTGCTATAGAGCTGAAGTAAGTTTTTCCCTTCTAACGATTGTTCCTTGGTATGCTAGATCATGCCTAACACAAGAGGAAGACGAGCCCGCACACCTGAGGAGTAACCTACCAATGGCGAGCTTAGGGATGCTCTCACCTTGCTTGCACAAGTTGTGGATAATCAAGCCAATCAAGGGGCTCAAGCCCCTCATGCTCCAACACCAGCATCTCGGGTGAGAGACTTCATGAGAATGAATCCCCTGGAGTTCCATGGGTCAAAGGTGAGTGAGGACCCTTAAGAATTCACTAATGAGGTCTACAAGATTTTGTCTATCATGGGTGTGAGGTCAGAGTATAAAGTGGAGTTGGTGGCCTACCAACTCAAAGGGGTAGGACAAATATAGTATAACCAATGGAAGGAAGAGAAGGGATTCAACTATGTGGTACTTTGGGAGGAGTTCAAGGTGGCCTTCCTTAATCGGTTCTTCCCCCTTGAACTTAGGGAAGCTAAGTTGGTGGAATTTATGAATTTGAGACAAGGGTCTATAATTGTGAGGCAGTACGCCCTCAAGTTCAACCAACTTTTGAAATATGCTCCATATTTAGTGGCCGACTCAAGATCTAGGATGAATAAATTTGTGATGGGTGTTTCTAACTTGGTTAGCGAGGAGTACCGATCCACCATGTTGATTAGTGAGATGGCCTTGTAGCGTTTGATGACCTATGCGGAACAAACAAAAGAGGAGAAATTGAGGAAGATAAGGGGTCATGAGGCCAAGAGGGCCTATTTTGAGGGTAAGTTCCCAAAGGGTGGTCGGTTCCACCAAGGTCAAAGGTCCACTCATGTATTGGATAAGAGGTTCGTAAATGATTTTTCAAGGGTCCAAGGTGTTAAGGGTGTGGCTTGTATTGATGTGTGTCCGAAGTATGGTAAGGATCATGATGGTCCATGCTTGAGAAATACCGGTGCTTGTTATGATTGTGGGGAAATAGTGTATAAGCAATGGATTGCTCTCGAAATTGCAACAAGGGTAAGGAGGTTCGTCCACAAGGTGCTAATGCGGTCCCTTTGGGGAGAGGTGGCTGACAAGTGGTGCCCCAAGGCACAATCGGTTCTATGCTTTTCTTCGGAGGCAAGGGGTTGATGAGGTCCCTGATGTTGTTACCGATATGTTAAAAATCTTTGACTTTGATGTGCATGATTGAGTGATCTGAGTGCCACTCTTTCTTTTGTTACCCCCGTTGTTACCAAAAAGTTTCATATTGACCCTGAGTTTTTGTGTGAGTCGTATGAGGTATCTACTCCTATTGGTGTATCTATTGTTGCTAGAAAAGTTTATAGAAGTTGTCTTATTTGCATCTTGCATAAAATATTGCCCTGTGATCTTATTGAGTTAGACGTGGTTGATTTTGATGGTATTCTTGGGATGAATTTGTTACATGCATATTATGCTTCTGTTGATTGTAGAACCTGTAGGGTAAAATTCCAATTCCCAAATGAAACCTATCCTCAAGTAGGAGAGTTATGATGTGTTGGTCAAGGGTATGTTCATCTCTTGCATTAAATCCCGTAAGTTCATCTCTAAGGGGTGTCTCTATCATCTTGTAAGGGTTAGGGATGTGGAGTCCAAGGTCCTTCCCATTGAGTTGCTTCCGGTTGTAAATGAGTTTCTTGATGTCTTTCATAGTGACATTATGGTACTTGGTATAGACCTCCTCCCAAATACCCAACCTATTTATGCTCCCCCTTACCCTATGAACCCGACGGAGTTAAAAGAGTTGAAAGAGTAATTGAGGGACTTGTTGGAGAAGGGTTTTATTAGGCCTATCCAATTCCCTTGGGGTGCACCGATATTGTTTGTGAAGAAGAACGATGGGTCTCTTAGAATGTATATTGACTATCGACAACTCAATAGTGTCACCATAACGAATAGCTATCCTCTTCCAAGAATTGATGATTTGTTTGACCAATTACAAGGGGCAGGCCATTTCTCTAAAATTGATCTTCGGTCCGGGTATCATCAAGTGAAGGTGAGGGAGTGTGATATTCCCAATATGGCCTTCCGGACTAGGTGTGGGAATTATGAGTTTGTTATGATGTTGTTTAGGTTGACCAATGCACCAGCCATCTTTATGGACCTTATGAATAGGGTCTTCAAACCCTACCTTGATTCATTTGTTATGGTATTAATTGATGATATTTTGATTTATTCTTATGGTGAGGAGGAGCATAGGGCTCATTTGAGGGTTGTGTTGCAAAGATTGAGGGAGGAGAAACTATTTTGGTTGAAAGAAGTTTCCTTCCTAGGACATGTAGTATCAAGGGATGGCATTAAGGTGGATCCTAAGAAGATAAATGTGATAAGAACTTTGCCTAGACCATTGACCACATCAGATATTAGGAGTTTCTTTGACTTAGCGGGTTACTATCGGAGATTTGTGAATGAGTTCTCTTCTCTTGCTTCCCCTGTGACTAAGTTGACTCAAATGAAGGCCAAGTTTGTGTAGACCGATGAGTGTGAGAGGAGCTTCCAAACCTTGAAAGATAATCTTGTGTCTGCTCTTATATTTTCACTACCAGATGGGCTAGTGGGGTTCGTTTTGTATTGTGACGCTTCTAGAGTTGGGTTGGGTTGTGTTCTAATGCAAAATGGTAAAGTAATTGCCTATGCTTCTAGGAAAATCAAAGTGCATGAAAATAATTATCATACTTATGATCTTGAATTAGCCGCCCTGGTGTTTGCTTTACAGATTTGGGGTCATTATTTGTATGGGGTACATGTTGATATGTTCACTGATCATAAGAGTATCCAATATGTATTCATTCAAAAAGATATTAACTTGAGGCAAAAGAGATGGTTAGAACTTCTTAAGGACTATGATATGAGTGTGCATTATCATCCGGGGCAGGCTAATTTGGTGGTGGATGCCTTGAGTAGGGTGTATATGGGTAGCCTAGCTCATGTTGATGGTATTGATAATGAGATGGCCAGAGGGGTGCATCAGTTGGCTAGATTGGGGATTAGGTTGGAGGATGTTGGTGATTGTGATGTTGTTGTGGATTGTTCTAAGTCCTCCTTGGTCAATGAGATGATAGCAAACCAAGATCATGATTCCTCCTTATTAGAATTCAAGGCCTTGGTGAAAGAGGGCAAGGTGGAGGTTTTCTCCCAAGGGGCATTTAGTGCTCTTAGGTACCATGGTAGGTTGTGTGTGCTTTATGTTGATGGCTTGATAGAAAAGATCCTTGATGACACCCATAACTCTTCTTATTCTATCTACCCTGGTTCCACCAAAATGTATAGAGATTTGAGGATGTGCATTGGTAGGGAGGCATGAAGAGGGGCATAGCCAAATTCATTTTCGATTGTCATAGTTGTCAACAATTCAAAGCCAAACATCAAAGACTAGGTGGCCTAACCCAAGACATAGAGATTCCTACTTGGAAGTGGGAGGTTATTAATATGGATTGTGTGGTTGGTTTGCCTAAGACTAGAAAAGGTTTTGATTCCATTTGGGTCGTGGTTTATAGAATGACGAAATCGGCTCATGTCTTACCGGTTAAGACCACATATAGGGCCGAAGAGTATGTAAGGTTGTACATCCATGACTTGGTAAGGTTGCATGGGGTTCTTTTGTCCATCATACCAAATCATGGAGCCCAATTTACTTCGCATTTTTGGAGGTCTTTCCAAAGGGGTGTTAGTACAGAAGTTAAGCTAAGCATGGCCTTCCACCGTCAAACAAATGGACAAGCCCAAATGACTATCCAAACCCTTGAGGATATTCATAGAGCATATGTGTTGGAGCTTAAAGGTATTTGGGATGGTCATCTCCCATTGATTGAGTTTGCTTACAACAATAACTGTAATTCTAGCATTGGTATGGCTCCTTTTGAGGCTCTCTATGGTAGGCATGGTAGATCAATAGTTGGCTGATTTGTGGTTGATGAGGTGGCCTTGTTAGGACCAGATCTAGTTATGGAGGATCTTAAGAAGGATAGGATGATTAGAGAAAGGTTTAAGACGGCCCAAAGGCGTCAAAAGTCTTATGCCGATGTGAGGAGAAGGGAGCTTGACTTCACAGTTGGTGATTGGGTCTATTTGAAGGTATCACCTATGAAGGATGTGGTCCATTTTGGTAAGAAGGGAAAGTTGAGCCCAAGATATGTAGGTCCTTATAGGGTGATGACAAGGGTTGGCAAGGTAGCTTATGAGTTGGAATTGCCTAGAGAAATGGATTTGGTTCATCCGGTGTTTCATGTGTCCATGATGAGGAAATGTGTGGGTGATCTGAATGCTATTGTAACTCTTGATGTTATGGGTGTTGTTGAAGATAATATGACCTACGAAGAGGTTCCGTTTCAGATTTTGTATAGGCAATTGAAGAGATTGAAAAACAAAGAGGTCGCTTCCGTTCAACTCCTTTGGAGGAATGAACAAGTTGAAAGTGCTACTTAGGAGGCGGAAGCGGACATGCAAAAGCGATATCCTTACCTTTTCCACTCCACTCAAGCCTAAGGTATCAATCTAAGTGTCACGCCCCAAGTCCCATCAAGGCGGACTAACACCCGTTGTCGATAAGGCTCGGGAGAACCAACCTGTAACTATGCTCTTTTTATACCTATTATAAGGGATTTCCACCTTTAACATGACTTAAAGAAGATAAACAGTGATAATAAGCCAAGAGAAAATGCATATGACTAGGCCGTTGGGGCCACGCTGTCTAAAGTACGAGTCATGACTATCCTTTAATTTACATATTCTACAAAGTCTCTAAATAATAGAAAGTATCAAATAAGGGTCGGGACAGTCCCCGCCTCAATTTACTGTAAAATATAAACATAAACTCTAGACATATACAAAGCCCCGAAGCAACCTGGAGCTTGGTGATAGCGGCTGAATATCCTGAACTCCTATTGGGGAGATCTACTAGCACCTGTACCTGTAGCATGAAATGCAAGTCCCCTGCAAGGGACTCATTACGAGATAATGTACTGAATATGTAAGGTAGCAAATACTGTATATGAAATAACAACTCAAATGAAATCATGCATTGATGTGGAATAAGTGACCACCTTTAGATATACTTTGGAATCGTATACTTTACGTTCTTTATATTTCTTTACCTTTACTGTATAATCTGTGCACATCATGTACTGTAAATAACCAACTGATCAGTGGTAAACTATATCGGGTTCGTCCCTTTGCTAGGTTCTTCCTTAACCCCCTCGGGCTACCACCCGTGATAGGATCGTCCCTTTGCTA
>JAPFFP010045187.1:0-11828 GCA_026153255.1 Solanum medicagineum | reverse complement strand
TCTTTTACATGAATAATGCTCCGAGTTCATCGTGTACTTCTCCCCATTCTGCATTCATTGGGCCATGGAGGCCCAAATTTCCTCCTCCTCGAGTCAGCCCAAATTATCATGAGATAGAAGCTGTTGTTTAGATCTTGTGGAAGCAAAAGTTACCACAAAGTCTAAAATGGGACGAAGGCCCAAATCTATTTCAACTCTCTTTATTTTATTTATATATTTGTATTTGTTTGAATGATAACGTTTCATTCTATTGGTTTTAATTTAATTAAATCCCCCAGCATGTCAAACCATGTATATTATTTTTATTTAACTCTGTTTTATCTTTAAAAAAAATGTTTTGCATAAAAAAAATAATAAGAAAAAAATGGAAAAATGTGATTTTATCGCGCGTAAAATTTAGACTTAGTTTAAATTTTTCAAGTTTGGTCAACTGTTTTCAATTTATTGAGTCTAGTCAAACTTTCAAGTTTAGTCAAGTATTTTAAAATTAATTAACTTTGTAAACAATCAACATTTCAAAGTCAAAGTTAGTCAAACCACTTAATCGTCGGATAACCGCATTTAGCGGCCATTTCGAGTGCGTAAAACCTTCTCGAAGTGGAAATATGAACCCGAATCTGAACTCTGGATTTTTAAAAGATTTTTTCTGTTAGATCTTTTGAAATACTTAAATGGTTTCCTAATTATCCGTAAAATTAGGTGGCGACTCCGTTTTATTTCGAATTGCTAAAATTGGTTTTTCTCAAATTAATTGAGTTTGAATCGATTTTTGATTTTCGAATTATTTTTTTTTCAAAATAAAAAGCCATTTTTCGGCGTAACAACCGCAATATCAAACAAAACACAATTAAAATAGCTATTAACAACAACAAAAATGCAACAAAAATGAAATCAAATAATTAGCTAAATCAAACAGTAAGTAAACAAAATATCAAATCAAAGAAAAAATTATTGGAGTAGAAAATAATACCAATGTGAAAGGGATGTAATGCTCCGAAGATGGAAGCGTTTAGAACCTAAAATCGCAGGGGTTTAGCCGCAGAGTGAGGAATATTGAAGATGACTCGAAAAAATATTGAGGCCCGTGTCATTACATATGATGGGCCAGAGGCGGTGCAGTCCGTCAAAAGAAAAAAGGAAACTTATCTACATTACCCCAAACAACTAATGTACATTAGTATAAACCTTATATTTATGTCTTTCTAATTAATAATAATTATAATATCCTCTAATTTTTCTACTACTAAAATCACATGCTAATGTTAGTGTTCATTCTATATGATACTAATATGGTATCAATTACTAATATATCAGCAGAGTATCATTTTAATCTTAATAGTATCACTATACTGACGCCATATATGATGAATATATTTTTTATTAATTTAGAATTTAATAATTTTTTAAAAATTGTGTCTTATTTATTTCTTAAAAAAAATTTAATTCTATATGACACCGATAGAGTATCAGAGAATTAAGCTTGATTCTATATTATACCTATATCGTATCAATATACCAATGGAATATCACAGAAAATTAATTCATAGCACTCGTATTGATGTTATGAGCAAAATAAAAAAGGGAAAAGTACGTAAAATAGACTCAATTTTAAAATTATTTACTTTTAATAGACTCAATCTAAATTATTTACCCTTAATGGATCTATGACCCAAACTATTACCTTGTTACCCACTTATCCTTTTTTTATTTTGCGTGCTGACATCAGCATAAATACTATGAAATATACTCTATCGATATTGATATATACACACACCATATCGATATCATATATAATAAGCTCAATCCTTTGTGATACTCTGCCAGTATATTGATACTCAATTGGTATATCATATAGAATTATATTTTTTTTAAGAAATAAATAACAAATAAATAAAAAATTATTAAATTCTAAATTGGTAAAAAAATATATTTGTTATGATACTCCATTGTTATATTTATACCATATCAATATCGTATATGATTAGAAAATTATTAAAAGAAAGCAACAGTGAACATTTATAAACTTGAGGAGAAAGGAACTTTAATGATATGTATATTCATACCATCAGACTCAAAGATGAAGGCATCAACAGTTTACAATATGGAGAATAATAGGCAAGAAGCTTAAACGTAACAAGGACATTTGGTAATTTGAGCATCAAACCATAATGCCCCCGGTCTCACTTCTTAAAGATAAACTTATTCTAGGACACTAAATTCAAGTCACCCATACTTAGAAATCAGAATAATGATTGGAGAAAGCTTAAGCAAGAAATTAAACTTGAAAAGACAACAAAAGACACAACGATTCGAGATTCAAACACGAGTCAAAATCACCAGCAAAGAGTGATACAAAATGTATTAAAATTTCATGGCAAGCTGATGTGGAGCCTCTTTATTCAAAGCTAACGTAAGCTTCACGATAGGCACTAGAACAGAAGATCATAACGGAAGTCAGGATAACTGATACACCTCATAGGGGAAACAACAATTTAACAAGATCGTTAATGAAAGACAAAGTAATGGAGAATTAATATAGAAATTGCTAACTTTTGCAAGGCCAAAGTTCTAGAACACTAACAAACCAGAAAACAAATCCGACAGACAACCAACAAATACACTCAAGTAAAAAGAGACCATGTTAGTTGCAAATGACTGAACTCAAAAGACATTTGAAGTACGGGAGAACTATTTGTGCACCTTCTAGGTCAAACATTAGGATTAGGGGTTGGTAACAATATTTCTTTTCGAGATTAACAAAGTTCGAGTAAATAGGTTCAAACCGAAGCACAACAAGGGCAGAACAGGAATAAAGGTGGATCATTTTTAGGAAAAGAACCTCGTTTGGGTAATTGACGAAAGAAGAAATGATAGGATCCAAGAACTACACATATGAACTGGAGAGGATGCACTCAATAAAGCAAAATAGTGATATTAACCCAATAGCATCTGATTTTAGGAACAAAGAGACAAAATAAGAAACAAAGCCATGTTTTTCTTGCTTACAACACACTTTCATCTAACAAGGCTTGATATTATCAAGCTTATCTAATGAAAACAGAATCTCAGTAAGAAAAGATGTAGACAGACTCAAACACTATCATTTTAGCAAAAAACGATGTCAACAAAACTATCTAATCAAGCCACTCAGTATCCTCAAAATCGACTGGGGAATTTCAGAAGAAAAATGCAAATAAAACTGGAACTTAACATGAACTCACACCACAACTAGTAACTTAAGTCTTGAAATTTGAGAGATACAGGATAATAACAAGGTGCAAATGAACTCAATAATAATGTTAAACAAACTGTATTCATCAAAGGAGGAGTAACAGTGTCGATCAGTCAGCAACAAGCCACAGTGTCATCTTACTCTAACAAAGCATTTTCGATTAAAACAGCTAAATACAAATATGAATAACCTCGATGTAGCTTCAACAACCACATTGAGTCATAACACATGAGAGTCGAACGAAAAGCGGGATTGGGATATTACCTTTGTCAGTGCAGCAAACTGAGACGATGAGCTTGTCGAAGAACTTTCACCACCTAAACTAAACTCGTACACGAACCCCTCTACTCCGAAGTTGAAGATTCCAGTTTCAATAATCCTTTTAGACCTAACTCTAGGCAAATTTGTCAAAAAAACAAGATTTTGTAGTTTTTCATGGATTAACAGCGGCCGCCCCTATCAGTGAAAGAAGAGGGGAATTTATAGCCCCCAAATTATGGCGAATTGAGGGGGAAAACGGATTGATTCGACAAAAGCACACGTGTGAGGGACAATGGATTGTGGGGGGCGCGGTCTGTCAGCTTTTGACAGAGGGAATGGTGGTGAGTTGTTGGTTGATTCTTGTTTTTCTCCTCAATCTCGATAAAGCGGAACGCGTGATTTGTGGGAGGAGAACATTGAAGATTGTCGGCTGGTTTCCAGCTGGGTTTGCGTCGGGTTTCGGGGAAGAGTTGAAGATAATGTAGTTAAGTGAAGATTAGTTAGTGAGTTAGTTAAAAGTAGTTGGAGTTAGTTAATTAGTTAGTTGATTGGTTGGTAATATTAATTAGTTGGTTAGTGATTAGTTAGTTGGAGATTGGGAACTAATCGCATAGATGAATACACACAATATGATGTGTGTGGAAGCAAACATTTGTATATATATACATTGTACACAATATTTTACATTTTGGACCCAAAAAAATAAAAAAAAAATACAATACAATTTCCCCAAATTAACTCTCTCTGCAGCTTCTTCTTCTCCTAGTTATCTTCTTCATCTTCTTCTTCTTCTTCTTCTTTTGCATGTTTTGTATTTCTTCATCGGCAAATCGATCCACATTGCAGCTGAATTTTCTTCAATTATATTGTTATCAATCTTCTAATCTTCAAACTATTTGAAATATAGCAATACTATGAACCAAAATAATAAATTGCTGTTTTTTTAAAAAAAAAATCTTCTGATTGTTTGTTACGATTGTGACTTGCCATATTTCATAAGAAAAAACGAAGGTAATTAAAAAATTATTCAATGCAATTAATAGCAATTAAAATTTAGAGTTAAAAAAGGAAATAGAATTGGTTAAGAAGATAACTATGAAGTAATTTTTGTTTAAGACGAAGCGGACTCAACTTTCCTCAACTATATATATCTTATCGTAATTATAAACAACAACATACCCAGTGTAATCCCACAAGTGGGGTCTGGGGCTTATCGTAATTATAATCATATTTAAAAACATATATTATTAATTAATTACTTGATTAAATTATTATATTTGTCTTTAAAATTATTTGATGTTGTAAAATTTTTTTTATATTGATGAATGAAGCACAAAACTTAAACTCATTAATTAATCATCAACGTACCCGAAATAGAAAGTGAAAGCTGAAGGAAAAAAAACTATATTACTTAAGCCTTTTGTTTGCGGTACAAGAGTCTATAATTATCGGTTTATGTAGATGACGACTATTTTATATTTATAGCACTAACTAATAACTATCGATGGTTTTGTTAAGAAAATTTTTGTATAAACAATAATATATGATTTCAAGGAATACCTACATGTCGAGGAAACAATCTTTTTGTCTCTATGAGGTAGTGATAAGATCTGCGTATATTCTACCCTTCCCATACCCTACTTGTGAAATTTCACGTGATATGTTTTGTTGTAAGGAATACCTACACGAACTAGTAAAAAATTAAGAAGAAAATGAATTTATCTAACTTTTCCTTTTATTTTATTTAAACAAAATATTTTGTAGCAATTTATTAATTTTATTTTCCACACTATCTATTTAAAATCATAAAATTAAATCATATTTTGATACATACAATCCGTTTTTAATTAAAGACCACAAGATTAATTCAAACATATAGAATTATATACACATTCAAAGTATTTGAGTTTTACTTTATTATTATATCAAAGTCACTTTTTTATTTTTTTTTTTAGTCATAAAGAAAAATTATAGTGTAGCAGGAAGATCACGATGTTTGAGGTTGAATGTAAGGCCATTCTTCATGGATAAAGTGAAGAAGAGTTTTGGCACAACTTGATGACCAGGAACCAGAGATAATTTGTAACGAAGTAATATAGCTGAAGCTGCAGACTTCATTTCAAGAAAAGATGACTATTTCCGCATGTTCTTGATCCACCATTAAATGCTGCAAACATATATCCATCTTCAGGCCTTTTTATTCTTGTTTCATAGGCCGAAAGCCATCTTTCTGGTTTGAATTCCAAGCAATCTTCTCCCCACATGGACTTCATCCTTCCCACCGAGTATAGAGATAAGATGACGTCTGAGCCAGCTGGTACATAAGTTCCATCTGGAAGGACATCATCAGATATCGTGTACCTAGCAATTCTCGGGAATGAAGGATATAAACATAGTGTTTCTAGTAATGTTGAGTGAAGATAAACCAAACTGTTGATTTTTCATAGGACAATGGCTCTCTTGGGTCACTCCTCCCCGGGGCGGCTCAATAAAATTTGTGACCGAAAATCAAATTATATTAAGTAGTTCTTCAATTATTTCATAATCAAATTATATATAACCCTAAAGAGACTAAAACCTACTTTCAAATATATGGATCCACAGACTCTTGATTATTTTAGGAAGAAACTTATATATAATATGATGCCAAACTAGTGAGTAAGTAATAACGAGATGTAATACTTTATGGGCTATTGGAAACAAACAAAAAAATAGTACACTTTATGTTGATGCCTCCTTTTCAACAGTACTTTGCAATTAGGACTTTCAGAATATGCAAGTTGTGGTGGCGTAGAATTACCAATTTGATATCTAAAAATATACTGCAAGTCATTGTGCTTTACTTAGACATGTAGCACATAGTTTCTTATGTGCATATTTATAAATGGAGAATCTTTTCTTGTGACCTATATTGAATAGTGTACGTAAAAAAAATATTTTTTTGATTGTGTTACTTTGGTGAGTGTACAACTTTTTATGATTTCCATTCACTTTTATTTACTGGATATAACTCAAGTGAACTGTTGAAGTAAGATACAAATTCGTGGCTTTAGATCTCAAGGGAAACACAATTTAGGCTTTAGGGATCCTCATGAACATTACTCTCAAGCGTTTGTATTGTCTTTGGACTCTATTTTATTGGTTGAACAACTCGTGAATGTTTTGATGCTTTTAGGATTTTTATGGATCTATTTGTTAATTTTTTTATTGCTATTTATATGAAATCATGTTCTTGTAATGCTTCTTATTCAATATTACTACTCATTTAGTATGTTTTATTGAAATTTTGAATAGTGTATAGAATATATATTAGACAAAAAAAGCGACCATTATTTGTAGCTAAATATTTTATAAATAAAAAAATTTAAAATAAAATATTTTTGCCAAATTACTACAGAAATAGCTACGGAATTTCTCTAGCTAATGTTCTGGGAAACGAAATCCACAAGCAAACTACGACGGATTTTATATGTACTAGCTAGATTGTCGCTAGTCCGTTGCTACATCTAGCGACGGACACAAAATATCCATGGCTGAAGGCTTAGCTACGAGCATTTTAGGCGACAGATAAAATTTGTCGCTAAAGCCTTTAGCGACGGATTTTAGCGGTTAAGCAACGGATATCGTCGGTCGTTAAAACCAGTTTTTTTTTTAAGTGAATACCCTTAGAATCAATTACCTATAAGGAAACACTTATCGAGTCTTCACAATTATTCTGGGAGAGTTAGAAGAGACAATATCAGAAATTTTGAATGCAACCAAAAAAAAAATAGAAATATGAGCTTCAACTACATTTAAATTTCAACAAAAGCACTAAAATCATATTTCCCTAAATTATCTTAAATATTATTTTTCTAAGGAATTATTAATTAATAATATTAATTGCATCATATAATTATATGGGGGTCTTCTGAACGTATATCTTATTATTTTATCGAAATCGGTTATTTCTTTTTATTGGTTCAAGTTGGGACCGGAGAATATCTTGAGAGATTTTATAAATTTATCGAGTATTAATTTAGAGAGGTGCTACTTTTCAAACTAGGAGTTTGTTATATTAAGATTAAATTGGAAAACTAATATTTGATATGTATTATATCTAGGAGTGTGCACTGTGCGCCATTAGGATTAAATTAAAAATGAAAATAGAACAGAAAATTGCAATCTTTGATCTTTTGGGTTGATGTCGGGTGAAGAATTTACTATTTTGTTTTTTATTAGATTTATAATTGGTAGAATTACTCCATTCTCACTAACACCAAATTTAAGTTCATGAATGAGCAAGAAGCAAGTCATATTCAGCAAAATTGGAAAGAAGAAAAAGGAACTTTCTTTCATTTTTGCCCTGCCGACAAAACTTAATTTTGAGCTAATTTAAATATACAAAATTTATATATTTGCTGGAGATTTTGTAAATTAAATTAGACAAAGAAATTTTAATGTGTTTCTAAAGAGATATATGAAAAACAAATGTGATAAGTAAGACAGATGAAAGGGAGTAATAGGCGAGACAGGTAAATAGAATTTTTTTTTTTAATTGATATTATGGAAACGAAAGAAATGATGTTTCGTTAAAAGATTTTTGGACACGTGAATTGAATTTCGTTAAAAGACTTGTTATTTCCTTAGGTGAAGTGAAATGTGAAAAGTATACTGAAATGGAAAAAGAATCTTGAACTCTTTTTTCCGTTTTTTAAAAACAAGTTTAAGTAAAGTGAATTGAACCTGTGCATTGTGTGAAACGGGAAAAATAAAATGGAGAAAGAGCGTAAACAACTTTTATATTGAAGGTATTATTATTTTTGTATCTACTATATACGTATAGCTAAAATCCAAATCTATGACAATGCCCACTGGCATATGTCCCTTTGAGAAAAATTACAGCTCGGCAGATTTCAGAGTGACAAAATTAAGTCCAATTCGTCCAATTAGGATTGACTCAACAAGATCGGAGGTCTAAAGCTAAATTCTAGAGAGGAACCCTAATTTTTTTTTTAAAAAAATTATCTTATATATTTTTTTAATTATACTTTTATTGATTTTTTAGATGCAAAGTCATTAATTATTATTTTATAACCAATTCATTTTTCACCAATTTCTTTTAGATTTTTTCTTGAATATTATTATCATCTAACTCAATTCTATTTAGTAACTTGTTCACTTGAAAAACATCCTCCCATATTTTTCGATTCAAGATTTTTATTATTTGTTAAAAGTTTGTCAAGGCTCCTTTTTGAAATTTATAAATTTTTCAAGTTTTCTCTTTTTCTCTCTTTTTGTAAATTCGAATCATATTTTCTAGTGACACATTTAAATAATTCAATTGAATAAATTTTAACAATAACTAAAACAAGAATATATGCACTTATGAAGAATATCAACAATAATAAATTTTAAAGAAAATTATAAAATAAAGTTAGAATGATAAAACCTGTTTCACGAATTTGATAAGATGTATATAACAATATCGAAATAGTGTTGAGTTCCTTCAAGGACTTCTTGAAATTTTGAAGAAATTCGAACAAAATAATTCTTTTGTAACTTGTAAGCAGTAGTAAAACAAAAGTTTTGTAGGAGAGAGTATAACAATAATAAAACTAAGAATAAAAAAATGAGTATAAGGTAAATAATAATATAAAATTAAATTAATAATTACTAGGAGATATTTGAGGAAGTATAATTTCTTACATAAGGAAATTATTCCAAAATTGTTCTGTTTCCTTGGGGAAGAAATATACTAACAACTATTTCTTTTTTCTTTGTGTTTCTTTTTTTTTTTTTTTTCTTTTTTACTTTTACATGTTTTTTTAAAAGAAAATTTAAAAATATACAAAATTTTTTAAATAATATATACAAGTACACCTTTTTTAAAGAAAATGGGGACTCCCAAGCGATGACTTTACTATCCTAGTGCTTAAGACGACCCTGCGCCCAATCTATTGAAGTTTGGACGGGTTAATAATCGGTCAATTTATTATCTCAAATCTCAATCCAACCCATTTAAAAATTCAGTTGATATGCAGCTTAAATTGACTCAAGAGAGATCTTGTCAAAATATTTTTCAAAATACTTTTTTTTTTAATTTGATAGGTTTTATATAGTCATAATAAAAAATATATATAATTTAATGAAGTAAAATATTGAAAAGAACAAATAAAATAAGTAAAACTTAGTAAAAGTTGGGTCCGATTGGATCTTGACCCACTCTATAACCCATTACCCAACCTGTTTTGACCCAAGAAAATTTAAATTGAGTTGATTTTGACCCGTTTGTTATCTTGACCTATTATAACCTCTCAATTTTGATCCAGCTCCCCAATTGGCACCCCTAGGTAGACTCTATTAAAATACAGGTGCTTAGTATTCAGACTTAACCTCTCATTTTTTCTTGCATATAATTAATTAGGGTTGTGAGAAATTCAAATTAATTTGAAATAAATATTATTTATTTGTTAGGTTATTGGATTTTTAATGGTTTTATAAAAAAATTATCAACTTATCAGTTCGATTTCAATTTTTAGTATTGGATTATTAGATAAATCAAAAACTCATTAAAACTATAATAATTTACCATTTTACTTCATTATAAATTTGAATATTAATATTTTGATATTACTTGACACTATATCATATTCGTAAGCCATGTATTTACGTGATTTTCAATGTATAAACCTTCTATTAAGGAAGTAAAACTAAGGTGTTCCACAAATATTTTGTTCACTTTCAATTGATTTAGTCGTTATATTACATCGTTAGTTTCGGGTGAGAGTCATGCATTCGCGAAGCCTATTTTATTAGATCAGG
This sequence comes from Solanum medicagineum, assembly GCA_026153255.1. Lineage (NCBI taxonomy): Eukaryota > Viridiplantae > Streptophyta > Magnoliopsida > Solanales > Solanaceae > Solanum > Solanum medicagineum. The sequence continues at coordinate 1,531 of JAPFFP010045187.1, read as the reverse complement.
TGAGTGTTATAGCGTTATAACATTAGACAAATAGATATGTTCATGATTTTTACAATACTTTATCTGTTTCACTCTATCCTTTTAAAGCATTTGTGTTTACAACTGATTTGTTTGTTTCATTGTATAACGTTATTTTATTATATCGCGAAAAATTGTAGAGAACTCCTATTTATTATATGAGCATCCTCTTATTGGGTAAATCAAAAATCAATCTATTAAGAACCAAAAATCGATAAATCAAAAACAAGTAAGAAATATCTTATTGATTTGTTATTGATTTAGCATATTTAAAATAAAAAATCAATAAACCGAATTAATAATACATCAAATCGAACCAAACCAACCAATCCCCCTAATAATTGATTCAACACTATAGCTAATTGTATAATTTAGATAAAGACAATTTATAAATTTAGATAGGCAGAAATAAGAGGGAGCGAGGCCTATAAATTCATTGCTTTTCATGAAGCAAGAAAATTGCACTGCAATAGTATTACATAATCCTCTTATAATATTTTTCTCTGTGTCTTAAGTAATACTATATTGTCATGGCTCGCAATTACATTTTCTATTTCGCTGTTGCATTTATGGTGATGTCTGGTAATGATTTTTCTCTACACCTCCCTCTCTTTTCAGTTTCATATATATGTGTAATTATTTAATGTTGGAGCAACGATGGTATAACATATTAGTTTTGACACAGATGTATTTTTTTATGGAATAGTTTATTTGGCTCAATCTTCAAGTATGAAAGTAATTGCTGCAAGAGACTTATCACAAACTATGACAGATCTGAAAGCAAATTTAAATGGTTATAACTTGAATGGTGGATGCGGTGGATACTGTCGACAGAGCAGTGATTGCTTTGACAGGAGGTGTAGCCACTGTCTCTATGACGTTGTTGCCCATACCTACGGCTGTCACTATTAAAGGATCAATCATCATTCATACCCATAATATGAATTTGTTGCTTCTGTATGTTCTAAGAATGACATGTTGTTTCTATGGTTTAATGTCCTTGCTTTTGTGGTTTAAGAGCTGCTTCGTCTTTTTCTTTTAATGTAAAAATAATAAACCGACTAAGTTCTACTTCGATGATCGATAAGGACAATGTCGGATGTAATATCAAAATGGGTTGTATATCTGCTCTTGCAGAATTTTCTAACTTTCAGGTAATTTGTCATGTCTCTCTTTAATTTTTAGCTTCGATTTCTTAGTTTTTCGTCTTCGTCTGTTTCATCCTAGATTGCGTTTTTGTTTTAATTTTTCATTTGATTTCTGCATATTTGGCTGCATTGGCTTCTGTATATATATATATATATATATATATATATATACGCGCTGATGAAGTTTGAATCTGAAAAGAATAGAAATTAGAACAAAAACATTGGCATGAACATTAGAGATTTTCCTCTGAAATTTGGCTGAACAACCTCGTACACCAGAATTAGTGGCTGCAGCCAATTTTAATTGAAAATCTATCACTAACTTGATCACACAAATTCTGGATCTGACTGAAATAATGTTACGA
>JAPFFP010045186.1:0-11829 GCA_026153255.1 Solanum medicagineum | reverse complement strand
ATATATATATATATATATATTGTAATATTTGAAGTTGTTAATTATTATGATTTATAGTACTTTTTATATTATTTTCAAATACTATGTGTTACTTCCTCTGTTCCTATTTATGTAGCACAGATGTAACTTGAAGAGCCAAAGAACTTTTTTATATGATTTTTGAATTACTAACTATTGTGATTTATAGTATTTTTAATGTAATTTTTAAATATATAACAAACTTTTAAAAAAACCAAATAAATTATAATTGAAAGATTACTAAAGTAAGCTCCACAAATTTCAGAAAGGCACCCTAAATTTATTAGAGATTCTTAAATTATGTATCCAGTTAAAATATAACAAATAAATTAAAAGATAAAAGTATCATTTTAATTCTCTTCACCTTCAAAATAAATTATTCATTTGTCAAAATTTAAAATAAATAAATTAAATTTACATCACAACGGAAGCTAACAAAAAATAAAAATGACTGACATAATTGAAATTCAACAAAAGTGTGCATTAGTATCGATTAATAGTGTAAAGCAATTTACATGTATAGAGATTAGTGTGCTCTTAGTTTGTTAACCAGTTAGTTATAGTTTGTTAAGGTAGTTACTAAGTCAGTTAGTCATAATTACCAAGTAGTTAGTTAATTGAAGTTAGTTAAAGTTTGTGTGTTTATATGTGCATTGTACTCAACTTAAGATTGATTTCGAGGCAATGAATACTAACTCTACTCCTTCACTTTCTCCTCTCTTCTCTGTCATTTTCTCTGCATCATCAAATGATGAGCAACCATTAATGCTAGGTTGAGAATTCAACATGGTTTCAGAGCTAGAGCATTCGATGTGAGGCCTAGCTGTTTCCCAGGATAGAAGTTGATAATCATGAGAAGAGTCCAAAAGGAGAAGTTGCCAATTGACAGATCCATATAAGAGGTTTTAGCTATTTTGATCGAAGCAAAGAAAATAGGATGGAAGAAAAATTAGATCAGCAACCAAATTCATCTTCTCAATCGAATTCCTCATAGCCTAAGAAATTCAAGGACATTCATTCTAGAAGCCCTATTTATCTTCACCCGTCGGATACTCCAGGTAGCACTTTGATTTCATAGCAACTAACTAGCATTGAAAATTATACTGGTTAGAGTAATTCCATGAGAGTTGCATTATTAGCTAAGAATAAAATAACATTCATAGATGGAAAATATAGAAAGGAACAATATAAAGGAGATCTGGTGCATGAGCGGTAAAGGTGTAATGCTTTTGTTCTATCTTGGATTACCAATTCTGTTTCAAAAGAGTTAGCAAATGGCTTAATGTTCTCAACAAATGCTCATAGTTAGGGGTGGCAAAATTAAGTCCAACCCGATTCAACCCGTTGAAGTTTGGGTGGATTTATTAGCTCAACTCATCTCAATCCAACCCATTTCTACCCATTTAAAATTGGGTTGATATGCAACCCAAATTAATTCCAGAGAAATCTTATTAAAATATTTTCAAAATATTTTTTTTCAATTTGATATGTTTTATATAGCCATAATAAAGAAAAATATAATTTAATTAACTAAAATATTAAAAAAGAACAAATAAAATAAATAAAACTTTGTAAGAATTAGGTCGGGTTGGGTCTTCACCCGCTCTATAACCCATTACTCAACCCATTTTGACAAAACCCATTTTGACCCAAGCAAATTTGGGTTAGGTTGGGTTTTGATTCGTTTGGTGTCTTGACCCATTATAACCCTTTCAAATTTGCCTAAACCGCCCAATTGTCACCCCTACTCATAGTGTTTGGAAGGATTTGAAGGAACATTTTGATAAAAGGAATCTAACTAGGATATATCAATTGCATATAGAAATATGTACCATGAGCCAAGGAGCCCTCACACTTTCTTAGTACTATTCTAAGTTGAGAAATCTATGGGATGAACATGCCTCTCTAGTGCCACTACTATCTTGTGAATGTGATAAGTATAAGGAGTATGCAAATCACATGGAAAACCAGAAACTCATACATTTTCTGATGGGCTTAAATGAAAAATTTCCCCAATCCAGGAGTCAGATTTTGATGAAAGTTCCTAGTCCTAGTTTGAATCAGGTCTACAACATGATCATGTAAGATGAGAGTCAAAAAGAGTCCATTCTAATACGATTTTTGCTTCAGTTCTGCCACTTCAACAATTAGACATCAGTGATTCTATAGCACTGGCATCTATTCAGTTCAACAAATTCCAAAAACTAAGGAATTGTATTATGAACACTGTCCCTAAGAAACCAAGCGTAGGGCCTAGATGTAACACGGTGAATGGGGAATCCGAAGGAACCCCAAAAAGCCTCTTAGCATATCATACACACATCCTTGGTCGCGGAAGCAATAGAATACAATAAGAGATAGTAGATTAGGACAAACGGGACTAAGGGACAATTCTCATATCATAAACATCAAGAGTTAAGAGAGAGTCAAAACTCAAAGCATAATACAAACATATCCAACAACACCTCTAATACTTAGATACTTAGTGGGGCCAAGGCAAGCTATCGGGCTTACCTTCATAGTCAATATATACAGAAAAGAAGGACAGTCTTAGAACATAGTAAGAGATCATACGCATCGTCCCCAAAATGGAGGACTCAGCAACAAGCTTGAGAGATGTCGCACTAGCCACGTGGAGGAGGATGATCAAGTGGAGCTCCGGTTCCTACATGGTGACATCATGTAAGCATAGAATATGTGTTAGTACATTTAAATATAATAAGTATGTAGGATGCAATGCAACAAGTGATAAGCATCATAAACAAAATGCGTAACATAAGCAATGAATAAGCATATAGCAATATGGCATGTATGCATGATACTTGAAGTAAAATCATGTTTATATAGAAAATAATACATGTGTAAGGAGAGACCATTGTTAGTGCATATCCAAGGCCTACCACCCCCTTGGAGAGGCGAATGAGGTACAAATCCCTCAATAGGTTGATGAGGTACAAATCCCCCAAGATGGTTGATGGAGTACAAACCCCCTAACATGGTTGATAGAGTACAAACCCCCCAACGTGGTTATCAAGGTACAAATCCTTCGACATGATTGCACGGACCTACCACCACTCGAGCGAGGCGATTGAGGTACAAACCCCTCAACAAGGTTATTAGGGCCTATAACCTCCCGAGTGAGGCTTGGTCAATTCCCAACACTTTGGAGATAATATCATATACATACATTCCTTTCGTTATCATATAGTCATTCAACTCATAAGACATGCATTGAACATTCAATTCCTCAATAAACTCATAACCGGACATTTTGTCAAACACTTGGCAGGTGTGCAGTGCTAGTGTAAAATCATGCAATTCAAGAGTGTAATCACGCTAGAAATTCCAATGTAAAACCATCAATAGATATTTGGTAACACCCTCAAGAAATATACATCAAAACCCTCTATCAAATCTCATAATAGATCTTAGATTCATAGCTCAAAACATGCTAAAACAACCATACTTTCATGAAACCCTCAATGTAGTGTGCAGCGAAATTTATAATAATTAAGACCCATAAGTAATCAACTTTAAATCATGCAATTATAAGTAAAAGAAAGCTTGGGTATCATGGGTGAATGGAATCCATGAAAGAAACCCACATACCTTAGCTTTGGAGAATAGCTTGATGAAGACTAGAGATGGTGACTTGAAGCTTGAATGATAACCTTAGAATTCAGATAAGTTTTGACACTTGAAATTTGGAGATGAAATATTGTCTAAGTGTTTGGAAGTGTATTTGGGAATGTCTTGCATGATATGAGGGTGAAATAAGGCTAAGTATAGGCATTTTCACGCATGGGAACACTTAGGCCCAAGACCTAAGCCTTGGATCGGAAAAGAAAAACTAGAAAAAAATTGTACTGAGGCACGCCTTTGGCGCATCACGCCAGGGGCGCGAAAACCTCACTTGAAATTCAAATTTACGATTTATGAATTTTGCTATGGTTGCTCTTAAATCGGGGTTAAACCCATTTCTCACTCAATTTGATCCCCTGAACAAGAATATGAATTCAGATTTTTGATATCGCGCATGAATTTTGAGATATTTGAAAAATTTGATTCCGGGCACTTCCGAGGTACATTTTTGGGGATATTTTTTTGGGTTCATTTCAAAACCATAACATAAAGAACTATTACAAGCTTGTAGGATGTCCAACTGGTCACAAGTATGGGAAGAAAACTACTATGGACAAAGGTGATAGGAAGCCACAATATGGAGAAGAAAGACAAAGATTTGGAGGAGATAGATCACAAAGTTTTGCTGGAAATAGGAAGCAACAAGCATACAATGCATATGGTAAGGATGAGGTTAAAGGTGGAAGAAATAAAACACACTAGAACTATCAACAAAATGTGAATCATCTGAAGAGACACTTGGATAGTGGAAGTAGCTCATCTACATCAATGCTTATACTTACCTTTACACCTAATTAATATCAGCACATCAAGAAGAAACTGGACAATGACACCGCATTACAAGGGAATATGGCAGGTATGAATCAAAATTCTCCTATCTCCCTAAGTTCAAGGAAACTTTTAGCAGGTTTAGATATATCTTCTTGAGTAGTTGACACTAAAGCTACTAATCCCATGATCTATAATATGAAATCTTTACTTAACTTCACACCTATACCCTCATGCTTTGACAAAGTTTATCTTCCAAATGGTCAAACAATTGAAGTTCAACACATTGGTACAGTAAAGCTTTTTGACATCTATATGCTTCATAATGTGCTCCATGTATTTTGAATACAACCTCCTATCAATTTCTAGACTTACCTAAGAGCTTCATTATTATATTTCTTTCTATCCTCATTTTTGCCTCTTTCAGGGCCTTTACACTGGCAGGGTGAAGGGGATTGGTAAGGAAAAGGAAGGCCTATTTTTGCTTCCAACTACCAAGAAACCATCACCTGTCAAGGATCTTATTAATTCCTCACTTTGTTCCACTTCTACTAAAGCTTCTCAACACAGTTTCATATCACTTCAAGATGAGTGTTCACTCTTACATCTCAGATTTGAACCTGCACAATTAGCTATTCTTCAGAAGATTTAGGAGCTAGACATACTAGATTTCCCTTTCCTAGAAGTCATATAAAGTCTAGTGTACCTTTTGAACTTTTACATATGAATGTTTGGGGACCATACAAATACTGTACGTACAATGGATATAGATACCTCCTCACTATTATTGGTGACTATTTCAGGATGACCTAGATTTACTTGTTAAAATTGAAAAGTGATGTTATTGTTCACATTAGTTCCTTTATCAACCTTGTTAAAAATCAGTTCTCAGCCTCAATTAAACTAGTTAGATATGACAATAGTAGAATTCTAAATGCTCACTGTAATTCATTTTTTGACTCTCTTGGTAATATTCATCAAAGTTCATGTGTACATACCCCTCAACAAAATGATATTGCTGAGAGAAAACAGAGACACCTACTTGAAATGGCTAGAGCTTTGAGGTTCCAAGCTCACATACCATTAAACTTCTAGGGGGAATGTGTGCTCACTGCAGCATACCTCGTTAACAAGCTTCCATCCATTGTTTTATCCAACAAATCACCCTATGAAATGTTCTGTGGTCACTATCCTAGTCTAACTCACGTTAAGGTCTTTGGTTGTCTTTGCTTGCCACCAAGCCTAATTCTCATGATAAGTTCTCTCCCAAGGCAATACCTTCTGTCTTCATGGGATACTCAGCCACAAAAAAGGGCTTCCAATTATGTGGCATATCCTCAGCAACATTTTTTGTTAGTAGAGATGCTACATTTAGAGAAAATATCCTTTCCTTTCCAACATCCCAGATCAACTTATTTGACTTCTGAGTGCACCTCTAATACATAATTCTTTCCACTTGTTTCAACCTTCCCTTATCCTCTTGATGAACCGTTTGCCCAGACAGCTACTAAGTGTCATTTTTAATGCTCCTACACCATTTATTTCTACGCCTCCTATTGATACTCCCGTTGCAGCATTACCTACACATGATACTCCTACATCATCTACTAATGGTCCACCTCTTACTTCTAGAAGATCCTCTAGAACTATTAAACCTCCTATGACACTGACTATGTTACCAAATCAACTACTTATCATCCTATATCAAATCATATTACATACTCTGATATTTCACCTTCCTATAGAGCTTATCTATCAGTTTTTTCCTCATCCATATCAGAACTTTCATCCTACTCTCAAGCTGTTTGGGATCCCAACTGGATACAGGCTATGAACTACTCTTAAGAAGTTGTGGACCTTTTTGTAGGAAAGACTCCTATTGGTTGCAAGTCAGTATACAAGGTTTAATACAAGCCTGATGGTTCTATTGAGCGGTACAAAGTCAAGTTGGTTGCTAAATGTTTCACACAATAGGAGGGGCTAGATTATCATGACACATTTTCTCCACTAGTCAAAATGGTTATAGTCAGGATTGTTGTAGCCTTATTTACTCAATCTCACTGGCCCTTGTATCAAATGGATGTTTTTGTAATGCCTTTCTCCAAGGTGATCTTTTGGAGGAAGTATGCATGACTTTGCCTCCTGGACTTAGTAGCCAAGGGGAGCATAAGGTGTATAGGCTACTTAGGTCCCTATATAGTCTAAAACAAGCTAGTAGGCAACGAAATTTGAAGCTAACTATATCACTCACTCACTCTTGTTTCACATAAAGTAAGTTGGATTACTCATTGTTCACTAAGATAAATTGTTATGACCTGGACCTGGGGTCTAAGAATGACATGGCGAATGGGAAACTGAGGGTTTCCAAACAAGCCTCAAAGTATCCATATTCACATCATCGGTTTGGAAGCGTATATAAATAGTAAATACATAGTTCTAAGGGATGAAAAAGTAGGACTCACGCTATGGGGATATCATAGAGAAAGGGATTAACATGGATTCACATAACACGTAGCATATAAAGACTAAGGGGTGGATAAGTATGACTTACTCTATAGGGGCAATTTGGGACTTAGGATCTTCCACATTTTTCACATCAAAACATACATACTTATCATAATTCTAAGTCCAGACATATTTGGTAGATAGCCATAATCATAAGCTTCAAACAAAACACATAACATATAGATCCGACGAGTTTCTACAAGATGTCCAACAATACCTCTAGTCAAAAGATGGTATGGGGGCGAAGACATACCCTGGACTCACCCTCAAAGTAATTAACATAAATAAATTATCATAGGTGGAGGAAAGGTTGTTGGTCCTTAGAAGATAGGACTCATCACAACAAGCAAATCTTAAGATCCAAGCTAGATGTCACACGGTGGATGAATGTAGTCTCCGATCCCTACACGGTGAGATCATGTAGGCAAAAGTATGTGTTAGTACATTTGAATGTACTAAGTATGCGGGGTGCAATGCATGTAAATTACCAAACCTACACTCAATGTTACATGGCAGGGGCACATAATATAGAAAGAATTGTATATCAACGAATGTAATATAAAAAGATGCTATGAAATTCATGATGCATGAAATGCAAATGATGCTTATATATATAGTGGGGATGTGACCTCAACCGACATGACTAAGACCAAGCGAGCTTTTACTTGAAATCCCAATGAAAACCCCTCAGCGGTAACGAGATGGTCTACTTGCCAAAGGTAAACCATACTTCACCTTACGGGCACCTCCATTTCATATGAAGCAACCTTCCTTACGGGCACCCCATTTTGGATAGGATTTTCACATGTAGCATATCATATCATATCACATTATTTCTTCTCCTTACGGGCAACCCCGTTTCGGAGGCAACTTTCCTTACGGGCACCCCCATTTCAGAAAGAAACCTATGCTAGGCACATAGTTCGCGGAAAGAGAGAGGATCCTCATTCCATCGATGTTAAGTCATCATCTCACAAGAATACTTATAATATATGTAGCTATACATACTTTCAAAAGAGTTGCAAGTCTTACCAAATCATTTCACTGCACAATTGGACTTAAAAGCCAAACACCTTTCACAATAATTCATAGTTAGGCTCAAATGTCAAAACATAGCTTATAGTCAAAATACTCATGCATAGGAATAACTCATTCACATATATGGAATGGTGCAAGCATCCAAAATGCTTAAAGAGCCATAGTCATATACATGTATGTGATCACAATCTTGTCATAGCCCATATCTTATCAAAATCATATCATCATAATATATAATTGGGTTTAACCCACTCCATAATTTGCATAGAAATCCAATGTCATGAATGCAGGTGCCATGAATGATTTGAGGATAGCATGGGTAATTAAGATTTAATCTAAAATCGATAATATAATATGAAATTCAAGTGAAAATATAATTACATCCACATTTAAAATCATAATATAATCACCCATGCATAAACAAGCCTTGAAAGGGACATACATATTCATAATTTCATAAACCCAATGTAAATCATCATAACAGGGCTTAAAGTAACTTAAAATCACCAAATATGTACATCCCATACATCAATTTAATTAAATAAATTCAAATAGTGAAAACTCATAATCAAAGAGAGCTTAAATTCATGAAATTTTGATTGAAGAGATTTGGGTCTCTTTGGTTGGAAGGAACCAAAGATTAAACCCATATACCTAGACCCAATTGAAGAGATTCCAAGAGAAGTTTGAAGGAGACTTTAATTTGCCTTGATCCCCAAGTTGAAAATCTTCAAGAGTTCTGGAGAGGAATTTTGAGAGAGTTTAAAATGTGAGGAGTGAGTTTTGAATGTTTGGAATAGGATTTAGGTCTTTAGAAGGTCATTAGATAGCATAGAAAATCCCAAAAGACCAATAGAAATAACCAAATTTACGAAGATACTATTAATGAAATGAAATTTAGAAAAAACCCGCATATACCGCTGCACAGACAAGTTCTACGGAAACGAGTATAACTTCTTCATCCAAACTCTAAATGAGGTGAAACCAAGTGATTTGGAAAGATAATTCAAAGATCTTTTGTGCTAAGAGATATGTCCCTTTAAAGTTGATCCTTCTATCAGTACTTGTGAAAAACTTAGCCGACAAAAATTCTTTGAACTTGGCTTGATGTAGGAGACCCATGATGGACTTAAAAAACATAAATAAGCTTAAATTGAAGGCTTATAAGTGAACCTAGCTTGAGCTTGAAGATCCCGCAATTAGAAAATGTTTGACAAAAAGTTAGCAACACAAGAGGGCCACATAGGCCATGTGGTGTCACACGGTCTTTGACACTGCCCGTGGCACCTCCCTTAGACAAAATACAATCTCTCATACCAAGAATGAATCTACACTTAGAAAAATTTCCACCTCGGAGGCTATATGGATGGCCATACGACCCTTGTGCCTTATGGTCAGTGTGAAGTGGTTGTGTCCCACTACTTAGCTCCAAACATTGGTGTACCAAGCACAAGACCATCACACGGCCCTCCACATGGTCTGTGAAGTGTCACACGACACATGCGGGGTCCAGGTGTGATGTGCTTTAGCCAAAACCTCCACTCCAAGGCCACTCACTCAAAATTAAGGCTAAGTGTTGTGTCACTGGAAGCCACACGACTCATGTGACCTCACACTGGCTGTATGGTCTCCCTTGAGACGACACTTGGTCCAAATTTTATCCAAAATAAAATTCTCAAGCTCCAATAAAGTCGTACGAAATAGGCCATTACAGAAATGAAAAGGGAATTGTGATCATACTTGTTTATGTTGATGACCTACTCATCACTGGTAGTGATAAAGTACCCATACAGGAAGCCGAGGAGCATCATGAAGAACCAAAGAAGATATGAATTAGAGCTAATATCTGAATGTGGTTTAGGGGGAGGAAAGTGTGTTGCAACACCACTTGAACAAAACTAAAAGTTAATCAACATGGAGTATGATAAGATGTTTGAGACAAAAGATGATGATCCTTAATTGAATGATATAACTCAATATCAAAGACTCATTAGGATGTTATTATATGTAAGGATGATCAGACCAGATATTTCATATGCAGTACAACACCTTAGTCAGTTTATGCATGCACCAAAGAGGTCACATTATGAAGAAGTACTACATGTGGTAAGGTACATCTTTAAATAGCCTGCACTTGGACTTTGCATGAGTAGCAGAAATTCAAAGAAAGTCAGTGCATTCTGTGATGTAGATTAAGCACCTTGCTTATTATTGATATCTTGGAAGTCAAAGAAGTAAAGCACAATTTCTAGAAGCTTAGTGTATGAGTATGGCAACCATTGTGGCTGAGTTAATATGTCTACAAGGATTACTTAAGGAGTTCGGAGCAGTTGTGGAACTACTTATGGAATTGCAATATGACAATAAGGCAGCATTGCAAATAGCATCTAACACCTATGTATCACGAGAGGACCAAATATATAGAAATTGACTGTCATTTCATCAGAGAAAGGTTACAAGAAGGTCTAATCACAACAACATATGTTGCAAGCAGAGACCGATTGGTAGACATCTATACAAAGGGTCTGGGGAATCATTTGCACACTGAAATGGTGTTTAAGTTGGGATTACTAGATATGTTTCATCACCCAACTTGAGGGGAGATGTAGAAATTAGTGTGCTCTTAGTTTGTTAATCAGTTAGTTATAGATTATTAAGGTAGTTAGTGAATTAGTTAGTCATAATTATCAAGTAGTTATTCAGTTGAAGTTAGTTAAAGTTTGTGTGTATATATGTGCATTGTACTCAGCTTAAGATTGATTTTGAGGCAATCAATACTCTACTCCTTCACTTTCTCCTCTCTTCTCTGTTATTTTCTCTGCGTCATCAAATGATAAGCAACCATTGATGCTAGGTTGAGAATTCAACAATGTAACTTGATTATTTTATACCATTAAAAAATTAATTTTAAATTCCTATAATTTCCGTGAACAATTTTTCCCACCTTAATTCTTCATATGCCTGTTCCTTTTTTTTCCACGAAAGTTTATGTCTTTAAATGAAAGAGACCCAAAAGGCAATAAATGGGACCCATAAAGAAAAGAACACAAGGTTAAAATGAGAATATCAAAAGCTGATCTTGAAGTTCCAAAAAAAGCCTTATTATATCATAAAAACATAAACACAAACTTGTGGGCTTCTTTTGTCAATTCACATTGATATGATGAGTAAAGTAAGTATAAAATTTAGTTTCGCAAAATAACTTTATGATCAAAATATTTAGTTCCTTATATATAAGTAGTAATATAACTCAAAAATTTAATATATATGCTAAAATATATGTTAATGAGCCTTAAGGTTAAAATATCTTTTTAGCGTATGCTATGATACGGTACAAATTTGGCTGAATATATAGAAGAATCATTCTTCTTTGTGTATGTATAGTTGGAATTGAACTCTCTTCTTGCATAACTTTTAGTCTTATTAAAGACAAGTCACATGCTGTTAGACTCCGTAAAATAATTAATTCGGAAGTCCTTAATCGATTTTAAAATAGAAAGTTTAGGACCAAATTGAGCAATAAGTGAACTTGGGGCCTTATGGGTAATTTTTAAAAGGTTCATCTCTATATATATGAGACTAAGGGTTCAAAAGACTTAGAAAAAAATTTCCTCTTATCTTGTGATCTTTCTAGAAAAAATTGAAGAAGCTTGAAGAAGAAGAAGGTAAAGGAGAAGAAGAAAATTAATTCAAGGTAAGTTTTAGTCTTTAACTTTGTTAAATTCTAATCTAGAATATGTGTTTGTCATAAAGGAATGGTTATGTGTTTTTGGAAGAAAAATTGGATTGACTCTTTGTGAACTAAAGGATGGAATGGGTATGGAAAAGAGCTTAGGGACGTCTACTATATACGTGGGA
>JAPFFP010045185.1:0-11830 GCA_026153255.1 Solanum medicagineum | reverse complement strand
GGAAACTCTGCCGAAATTTTGGTAGATTCCTTAGCTATTATAGTTGGAAATCCGGTTTAGTGTTTGTCTGGGTGCCCTATCGACACTAATTATGGTCCCTGGGTTGGGTCGTGACAGTATCATTTTATGATAAAGAAGTAGGTGATATACCTGATCCTCAACAATTTTATCATTGAAGATCTAGCTTCCTGAGTAGGTTTTGGTGAGGCCTCCTTACAGTCAAAGGCACTTTATGTCCCTTTTTTGTTTCTAGCATTTTCTTTGTAGAGGTAGCTGTCGTTTATTGTGGTAGCCGCTCTTATCAGACTAGTAGAGGCGACATAGATGAGGGAGGAAGTATTGTAGTGTTTATCTCAAAACTGTAATGGACATAACTTACTTACCAGTATTGAGAACTTTAGTATTATAGCCTTTGTGCATATTTCTAGCCTACCACTTACTATTTGAATCTTCTGCTATGTAAAGTAACCAGACCAAGTGGTTTGCTTGGGACTAGAAATGATTTTTGAGTGTTGGCACCATCCAGGATATCGACTCGGGGTATGCCAATAGTTCCACCAAATAGGTGTAAGGTCTTCATGACTCATCATCTAAAACTACATTTTCCATATAGGAGTCCCTTGTACTGAAATATGGATGGTCGTTGTATGTTGTAATCGAAGCAACCTCTAAAGTCTTTTCCTTGGGAGAGTTTGGTTTGTCAGATTCTTATATTTTAAATTCGTATAACATACATGGATTAAGACCCTCGGTTGGAGGAAGGTTGGACCAATATAGCTCATGGGTCACTTTATGTTGGCGAATAATACCCTACTCAGTATTAGTGATTGTGAAAGGGTCGATATCAAGATGTTTTGAGATTAAACTTCTACTTTTTCCTTTCTTTTATGGTTATGTCAGGTATAAATATTGTTTTTCCCTTTTTCTAGGTTTCATACAAGTACTCATCGTACTAACCATCCTCAGACACTACATTATAGGAATGGAGACCCATGTTAATTGTTTCAAGTAGCAGTAGATCCTGCATGGACAAAAGACAGTATTGAGGTGAGCTTTTAATCATTTGGAAGGTGAAATTTTTGACGTTAGTCTTTCTTTTGATTTTCATGTTATGTCATGGGTCATGTACCAATGTAGACATTGTTAATTTGTTAGTAAAGATTTTGTAGATCGATCGTTATTTGGATTTGGATTCCTTGTTAAAAGTTGAATTGGTTTTCATCTTTTGAATTTCTTGAATATATATTAAAATGGGTCTTATTTACCGTGTTGACATTAAATAGATATTAGTGTTGAATTATTTGGATTAAGTAGGTTGATTTGTGCTCTCTGGTATAATAGGACTTTGTGTGTCATGTCACGTCTTGGGTGGGGTTTCAACCTAATGAGACTTTGTGTATCATGTTATGTACAGGGTGGAGTTTCAGGTTGACATAGAATAAATAAAAAGAATCTCATGTCTCCTTCAAAATTAATCCTTACTACCATATGGAAAAAGTAGGATCAATATATCATTTCCCGCATAACTCCTGCTAGAGGCAATATTTAAACTACTTTCTCTTCAAATTAGGAAATGAAGAACTATTCTACCCCCTTGATTTTCATATGGCCAATGAAATACAGATGAATATTCTTTAGGTCTTCGTATCAATAAAGATAAATTTAGCTAAGAAAGAACCTACATAAAGAAAGTATTGAAATACATGAAATAAAGGTCATATAAAGTCTATCGCTATTGAAGAAGGGAGTTGATAACAATTAACATGTTGTCAATGTTGTCTAAATAATTAAAATTTACACTAGTAAAGGAGCTAAATTATAAAATAATAAAATATTCTCCCTTTGAAATAAATTTAAAATAGTTAATAATATCATTACTAATGTGTGTCATAGATCATAGATAAAAGAAGTGTAGCATGGTAAAGAAAAACTCTTAAAATAATTAACTGACCTTAAAAGCGGCAAAGTTAGCAGAAAATTGATCCAGTGCCCAAACATTTTGCTCAAGAAGTTTTCTACAGGGACAGCCATCAACTACAAAATTATACATCAACTATGTCCAAAATAGAAAAAAAGGAAAACTAAATAATATACTTGATTGTTTCACACTGACATATCTAGGATGAAATATTGAAGAATGTAATGCATATTATTGGACTATTATTCACTATAATATCCACATAATGTATAAATACGGCTTGAGGTGGTTATAACTGCATAGAAATGTCACGGCCCGGACCTAGGGCCTAGATGAGACACGAAGTATGAGAACCCGAGAGTCCCCAAACAAGCCTCAAGATGCCAAAACTCGCATCATCGATTCGGAAGCGTAATCAACAATCAACAAACAGTTCTAAGGGATGGGAAATTAGGACTCATGCTATGGGAGCATCATGGGAAGGCTTAACATTAGTTCACATAACATGTATCACGTAAATACTAAGGGGCGGGTACGTATGACTCACGCTATGGGGCAATTAGGGACTTAGGATCATTCCATCAACATAAAGTCAAGTCACATATCAATACTCAAAGATAACCAAAAACATAGCATGGACTTAATAATAACACATAGCATATATCATAAATAGGTTTACAAGTTGTCCAACAATGCCTCAACATAGATGGGTCGGGGGCCAAGACATACTCCGGGCTAACCCTCAAGTACAAAAAAATGAAAGAGGTAGCATAGAAAGATGGATGGTGGTTCGACCTTGAAAGATAGGACTAGCACTATAAGAAAAACTAGAATCCAAGCTAAGCATCAAATGGTGGATCATCAGGGTCCTCGGTCCCTACATGGAAAAATCATGTAGGCAAGAGTATGCGTTAGTATGTTTGAATGTACTAAGTATGTGGGGTGCAATGCATGTAACTTACCAAAACCTGCATATCAAGGTTAGATGACAAGGGTGCATAATATAGAGAGAATTAATATCAAGGAAAGAAATATAACAAGATGCTATGAAATTCATGATGCATGAAATGCAAATGATGCTCATATATAATGGGGATATGACCTTAACCGACATAAGTAAGACCAAGCGAGCTATACTTGGAATCCTAATGAAATCCCCTCATCGGTAAAGAGGTTGTCTACTTGCCAAGGGTAGACCATACTTCATCTTACGGGACAAGCCCTGTGTCATTATGTTTATAAAAAATGGCTTGGTGGTATGTTAACGAATCGGTCCCTTTTGCATGAAGTAACCTTCCTTACGGGACAACTCCCATTCCGGATAGGATTTTCACAAATCACAAATCAAATCAAAGTAGTTCTTCTCCTTACGGGACAACTCCCATTTCAAAGGCATCTTTCCTTACGGGACAACTCCCATTTCTGAAAGGAAACCTATGCTAGGCACATAGTTCAAGGAAAGAGAGTAAACCCTCCATCCATCGGTACTAAGTCGTCATCCCACAAGAATATATGTACGTATATATATATATATATATATATGTATGTATGTATACATACACACACACACACATGCTTTCAAAGACAATATTCATTTCCAATATCATTTCAATGCATCCTTAGTCTTAAAGGCCAAAACATAATTCCATAGTCTATATACCCATGCATAGGAATAGCCCATTTATATACAAAATGGTGCAAGCACCCAAAAAGTTCAAAGAGCCAAAAACCAAAGGTATATGTGATCACAATATTGTCATAACCAACATTTTATCAAAATCATACCATAAAAAGGATTGGCCTTAACCCATAACATAATTTGTCAACATAATCCATGTATATGAATGCATATGCTATGAACAATGAGGGAATGACATGCGTAATTAATACTCAATCTAAAATCAACATTTATAGCATGAAATTGAAGTTAAACATAATTAAATCTATATTTAAATCCATAGTATAATCACTCATACATAAATAATTCAAAAAGGAAGCATGCTTACTTGTAATTTCATAAACCCAAAGTAAATCCTCATATAATGGTTAAAATAACATTAGAATCATCAAATAAACACTACCGATGCATCTATAGAATTTTAGGAATCATAATATTCAAAACCCTAACTTAAAGTAAGCAAAATCTATGAAGGTTTTTTTGAAAATAATTTTGGGTCTCCTTGATTGGAAGGAATCAAGGACCAACCTACAAACCTTAGACTGTAAGTTCCTTGAAATTGAGTTGAGAAAGAATGGGAGCTTGGAAGTGAATCTTGGAATCTAAGCTTGTTCTTGAGTATCCCTGAAATTGGTATTGGGGTCTTGGTAGAGGCTCTTGAGAGAATTGAGAGTGTATTTGTGATGAGAGTAATGAATTCGATCCATTTTTGAATAGGGTTTACGTCATTTTGTGAGGTTAAGATGGCATTGAAAGTCTAAAATGGTCATTAGAGTATTTAAAATTTATGAAAATGTCATTAGTGAAAGGATGGAAAATTTGACAAAGTGTGCTCTCCCAGGAGGTTTGACGGGTTATGTGGCACTCCACGGGTCGTGTGGAGTGCCCATCAAAAGGTACTTAGAAAAAAATGGGTGTTGGGAACACTTAGAAAAATTCACGTCTCGTCACTTTGAAGGACAACTTCATGGGCCTGGTGATGCTTCATGGTCCGTTTAGTGGTCCGTGGCACCATACTTAGGCACGAAAATATGGCCAGGCCACACAAGACCCAGGTTCATGAGTTTTCTCAGCCACCACGGCCCGTCAAAGGTGCCAGTCGCACCACCCTTAGCCAAAACTACCTCCCAAGCTACCTTGCCTCTCTTGTACACCACAAGAGTCATCTAAACAGTCAGTGGCAAGGCACACATACTGGGTCACTAGCCGTGTCACATGCCTTAGGCCAAAAAAGGCCCTTTCTGGCCCCAAGCTATCCAAACAGCCTGTCAAAGGCATCACTGCCCATGAAGCTATCCGTTTGACACCACTGCACAAGAGGGTCTCATGAAAACGATCATAACTCCTTCATCCGACATCGGAATGAGGTGAAACCAAGTGTGTTGCGAAGCTAACTCAAAGGGCTTTCATTTGACATATCGTGGACCACCAAGTTCCAAGTGTGCTAAATGTTGTGCTCCTTTAAAGTTGACCCGTCTACCGCTACTTGTGTTGAATTTAGCCAATGGAAATTCCTTTAAACTTGTCTTGGCATAGGGGCCCATGATGGCCTTAAATAACGTAAATAAGCTTGAAAATTTAGGGGCCTTACATCATCTCCCACATGGGAATATTCATCCTCGAATGTGCAAGAACAAAGCTTGAAAGGCTTAGGTGAGAACATGAAACTTTCAAACACAAGATACCATTGGAAATTACAACGCCATTAAATCTCATGTCAAAAATAAAATCATCCAAAACATCATAAAAACCATTCTAATGCACATGTAAGTCTGCAATACCATGTGACTCAAGAAGAAAAGAATAGGGACTTACAAGAAGGAAAGAACCTAACACCTTAGGCTTGAATAGATTGGAAAAGATGGGATATCTCTTCATCATGTCCAACTCCGCCTCCCATGTAGCACTCTCCACATGTTGGTTCCTCCAAAGGACCTTCACCGAAGACACATCCTTATTACGAAGCTATCTCACTTGCCTATCCAAAATTTCTACTGGGATCTCCTCATAAGAAAAGTTCCCCTCCACCTCAATGTCCTCCAAAGGAACAATAGTGCTAGGATCCCCAACCATCTTTCTCGACATGGACACATGGAAGACCGGGTAAATAGAACTTAAATTCAGGGGTAACTCCACTATATGCCACATTAGCAATCCATTCAATAACTTCATAAGGCCCTACATACCGGGGACTTAGCTTTCCTTTTTGGCAAAAACGCATCACTCCCTTCATAGCTGAGACTTCCACAAACACCCAATCTCCAACTTGGAATTCAAGATCCCTCTTTCTAGCATCCAAATAGGACTTTTGGTGACTTTGTGCTATCTTCAACCTTTCTCTAATCAACTTCAGTTTTTCCATATCCTCCATTACCAAGTTCGGGCCAATCAAAGACAATTCCCCCAATGCAAACCATCCAAGCGGAGATCTACACCTTCTTCCATACAAGGCCTCAAGCGGTGCCATACCAATGCTAGGATACAAGCTATTATTATAAGCAAACTCAATGAGTGGAAGATGGTCATCCCAATTACCTTTGAAATCTTACTCATATGCCCTCAACATATCTTCCAAGGTTTGAATTTTTCTCTCGGCTTGACTATTGGTTTGGGGATGAAAGGCGGTACTCAACTTAACTTTAGTACCAAGCACCCTTTGAAATGATTTCCAAAAGTGTGAGGTAAATTGGGTACCCCAATCCAATATGATGGATCTAGGCACACCATGCAACCTTTTCAATTCTCGAATGTACAACTTCGCATAGTCTTCGGTACCAAAAGCAATCTTAACAGGTAAGAAATGAGACGATTTATTCATTGCTTGACGATAACCCAAATAGAATCAAATTGCTTCCGAGTCCGAGGAAACCCAACCACAAAGTTTATATTTATGTCCTCCCACTTCCAAGTAGGAATCTCAAATGTCTTAAGCCAATCTACCGGGCCTTTGATGCTCCACCTTCACTTGTTGACAATTTGGGCATTCAGATACAAACTTGGCTATGCCGTTCTTCATACCATGCCACCAATACACCTCTTTCAAATCCCGATACATTTTAGTGGACCACGGGTGAATAGAATAGTGAGAACTATGGGTTGCACTCATGATCACCTTCCTAAGATCATCCACATCCGAAATACATAACCAATCTTGACACCGATGTACACCCTATCCCCCTTGGGAGAAAACCTCAATATTCTTTTCGGCAACCACTTTCTTCAATTAAACCAAGGATGGGTTTACATCTTGCTTATCCTTCACATCAACAACCATCGAGGATTCGGCCCCATTTAGAACATGTATACCACCATCATTGGAATCGGCCACTCTAACACCCAATCTAGCCAAATGGTGAACATCCCTTGCCAACTCCCTCTTGCCTTCCTCAATATGAGCCACACTTCCCATGGATAGCCTACTAAGAGCATCGGTTACCACATTTGCCTTGCCGTTCCAACCATCTCCTTTTCCTCAAATTAAGGTCTCTTTGAGTGAACACATATTTCAAGCTTTTGTGATCGGTGAAAACATCCACATGAACCCCATACAAATAGTGTCTCCAAATCTTCAAAGCAAAGACCACCACCGCTAATTCAAGGTCATGAGTTGGGTAGTTACGCTCGTGTACCTTCAATTGCCTTGATGCATAAGCTATCACCTTACCATGTTGCATAAGTACACAACCCAACCCAATTCGAGAGACATCAAAATATACCACGAACCCATCCATGCCATTTGGTAGAGTCAAAATCAGAGCTGATGTAAGTCAATCCTTCAAAGTTGAAAAACTCTTCTCACACTTATCCAACAATACAAACTTAGCCTTCTTTTGAGTCAATTTAGTCAATGGAGAAGAAATAGATGAGAACTCCTCAACAAACCTTCTATAATATCCTGCTAACCCAAGGAAGCTTCGAATGTTCGAAGGAGTCAACGGTCTAGGCCAATTCTTTACCGATTTGGTCTTCTTCGGATCCACCTTTATTCCATCACCGGACACCATATGTCCCAGAAAGCAACCTCACCCAACCAAAACTCACACTTGCTAAATTTGGAATACAAATTCTTCTCCCTCAAGGTTTGGAAAACTGACCACAAATGATCCATATGCTCCTATTCACTTCAGGAATAGATAAGAATATCATCAATGAAAACAACTACAAAACTATCAAGGAAAGGCTTGAACACCAGATTCATAACATCTATGAACACGACCGGAGCATTAGTTAGGCCAAATGACATTACAACAAACTCAAAGTGCCCATACCTCGTTCAAAAGGCCGTCTTGGGAATGTCACATTCTCTAACCTTTAACTGATAATACCCGGAATGGAGGTCAATATTCGAAAAGTGAGTAGACCCTTGAAGTTGGTCAAACAAGTCATCGATTAGGCAATGGATATTTATTTTATTGGTCACCTTATTTAGTTGCCTATAATCGATACATATCCGAAGGGATCCATCTTTCTTTCTTACAAATAACACGGGAGCACCCCATGGGGATAACTTGGTGCGATGAAACCCTTCTCTAACAAATCATTCAATTCCTTCAACTCAAACGATGCCATACGATAGGGAGGAATAGAGATAGATTGAGTATCCAAAAGAAGATCTATGCCAAAGTCTACCTCCCTTTTAGGAAGAATACCGGGCAAGTCCTCGGTAAACACGTCTGGAAACTTATTCACCACCGGGACAGACTCGAGAGTAGGCAATTTGGACTCCATATCTTTAACCCTCATAATGTGATATATGCATCCCTTGGAGATCATCTTTTGATCTTTGAGGTAGAAATAAACCGACCTTTAATAGCGGAGGTACTACCATTCCATTAAAGTATGGGCTCACCGGAAGGTTGGAACTTGTCCTTCCAGGTTCTACAATCTACAGAGGCATATGATGCATGCAGCCAGTCCATTCTAAGAATCACATCAAAATCATACATTTCAAGTTCCACAAGATCACACGGGAATACCTTATGCAACACAGAAACAAGGCAACCACGATAGACTCTATGTGTAACAACAAATTCACCCATGGGAGTATAAACTGAGTAAGGCTCCCTCAAAATTTTTGGACTCAAACCAAATATTATAGCCAACAGAAGGGTCACAAAAGACAAGTTTACACCTGGGTTAAGGTAAGCATAAGCATCAAAATCAAATACTTTTAACATACCAATCACAACATCCGGAGCCTCCTCAACTTCTTGACGCATATGAAGAGCATAGAACATGACCTTGACCTTTAGGAAGGTTCTTGGGACAATCGGCAATTCTTATCACCACACCCAAAGCAAGAACCCAATTCTCTCCAAAAAGGACCGGTGTGGTGCTCCCTACACATGGTACACACAGGGTACCCCTAACCACCACCAATTGGTGCCCTAGGAGGAGGCACGTTAGCTTAGCGACCCAAGCACCTAAACCTTGGCCTTGTTGGAAATGGCCAAAACCACCACCCCGAGATTTGGAGAACCTACCATCAAAACGATCCCTCTTAGGATCATGCATTCTCCTCCCTTTGAGCTTCTCCCCTTCGATCTATCGGCATAAACCATAAGTCTAGAGATATCCATATCTTAATTAAGCATGGTCATATGGCATTCTTGAAGAAGCAAGTCAAAAGCACTGGAGATGAACTTGTGCATTCTTGCACGAGGATTAGCCACAAATGTCGGAGCATACTTGTAGAGCTTAGTGAACTTGAGGGCATAATCCCTCACACTCATATTAACTTGCCTGAGGTTGATAAACTCAGTCATCTTGGCTTCCCGAAGCTCAAGTGGGAAGAAACAATCCAGAAAAGCAAGCTTGAACTCTTCCCAATTAATAGCATCACCACAACCCTCTCCATAGACCACTAAGTATACCACATGTGTGCTACATCCTTCAACTTATAGGCAACTAGCTTAGCTGTCTCCTCAGAAGTGACACCCATGACATTCAATACCTTGCAGAGCTCATCAATGAACTCCTGAGCAATCCTCGTTATCCTTAGATCCAAAGAACTCTGGAGGATTCATTTGGGTGAAATCTCTCACTCTGGAAGCCGGAGTGGAATCCCGAGGAAGGTTAGCCTGCCTAGCCTGAGTAGTCACCACTCGGGCAAGCATGGAAAAGGTCGTAGGGAACTTACTATGAGTGACAGGCTCATCCCAAGGCCCTTGAGGTGCTTGACCCTCGAGGTGCTTGACCCTCATTAGCTGGGGCTGGTCTGGCAGGTCTACCACGAGGCATCTTCTTAATCAAAGCAAGGATACCATCAATGGTCAAGAGCTAAATGAAATATTTACAGCACGGCATAAGACATGAAGAAGTGAAATAACTCTTATAACGTCATTGTAGTCTCCCACTCAAAGGTATGGTGCACTTCACACCCATGATTAGGACTCTACTTGACGCGGCATGTTGGACTCTGAGGATCATTTACAAATCTAGGGCTCTGATACCATCTTTGTCACGATCCAAACGTAGGGCCTACATCTGATATGGCGTATGGGAACTCAAGAGTACCCAAACAAGCCTCAAGATACAAAAACTCGTATCATTGATTTGGAAGCGTAATCAACAATCAACACATAGTTCTAAGGGATGGGAAAGTAGGACTCACATAATGGGGGCATCATGGGGAATGGTTAACGTGAGTTCACATAACGCATAGCACGTAAATACTAAGGGGCGGGTACCTAGGACTCATGCTATGGGGCAATTTGGAAATTAGGATCTTTCCATCAACATGAGGTCAAGTCATATATCAATACTCAAAGATAACCAAATACATAGCATGGACTTAATCATAACTCATAGCATATATCGTAAAGAAGCTTACAAGGTGTCCGACAATGCCTCTACATAGATAGGTCAGGGGCCAAGACATACCCCAGGCTTACCCTCAAGTACAAAAAAATGAAAAAGGTAGCATAGATGGATGGATGGTGGTTCCTTGGAAGATAGGACTCACCACTACAAGCAAAAATGGAATCTAAGCTAAGCGTCGAATGGTGGATGATCAGGGTCCTCGGTCCCTCATGGTAAAATCATGTAGGCAAGAGTATGCGTTAGTACGTTTGAATGTACTAAGTATGCGGGGTGCAATTTTGTTCTTCTTATATATAAGATCGTGATTGGATCCGCATATGTTTGGTAAAGAGAATAATCTTATCCTTTGAGAATAATCAAAAATGGACAGTGTTCAGTTTTGACGCTTGATTCTCGAATAGGATTGAATCTAAGATGAATGCTTGGTTTACGTTATGGAAGAAAAACATGTATATGTGATATTAGATATTTCCTAGTGCTAGTTTTTGAAATGAACTAAAGGATATTATTTTACTACTCTCGAGAATTCTAATAGACTAGAAGTCCTTCCAGTCACAAGACTTGCCAGAAGAGTCGATGTACAAATAAAGAATCTGTTTTGACATGAAATGGATATATCCATATATCTCTGACTCATATTTACGAGATGATAAAATATGGCAAAAGTCATACCAAAAATTAGTTCACGTCGGAATGGACGTATTGGTTCACGTAAGGGTGCACGATTACCAAAACCTGCATATGAAGGTTAGATGACAAGGGCACACAATATAGAAAGAATTAATATCAAGGAAAGTAATATAAGAAGATACTATGAAGTTCATGATGCATGAAATGCAAATGATTCTCATATATATAATGGTATATGATCATAACTGACATGAATAAGACCAAGCGAGCTATTACTTGGAATCCCGATGAAATCCCCTCATCGATTAAGAGGTGGTCTACTTTCCAAGGGTAGACCATACTTCACCTTAGGGGACAATTCCCATTTCGCATGAAGTAACCTTCCTTATGGGACAATTCCTATTTCAAATAGGATTTTCACAAATTACAAATCAAATCAAAGTATATCTTCTCCTTACAGAATTTATGAAAATTTATGAAAATGCCATTATTGAACGGATGGAAAATTTGATAAAGTGTGCCCTCACTAGAGGTTTGACAGGCCATATGGCACTCTATGAGTCATGTGGAGTGCCCGTCAAAAGGTACTCAGAAAAAAATGGGAGTTGGGAACACTTAGAAAAATTCACGTCTTGACACTTTGACGGACCACTTCACGGGCCGTGTGATACCTCACAGTACATTGTGGTCCGTGGCACATCTCAACAACAACAACAACAACAACATACCCAGTAAAATCCCACAAGTGGGGTCTGGGGAGGGCAGATTGTACGCAGACCTTA
>JAPFFP010045184.1:0-34430 GCA_026153255.1 Solanum medicagineum | reverse complement strand
GCATGA
Organism: Solanum medicagineum; assembly: GCA_026153255.1. Taxonomy (NCBI): domain Eukaryota; kingdom Viridiplantae; phylum Streptophyta; class Magnoliopsida; order Solanales; family Solanaceae; genus Solanum; species Solanum medicagineum. The sequence goes on along the minus strand of JAPFFP010045184.1, from coordinate 34,424 downwards.
TTTAAAGTTGATTTTACATGTGGGTCTTATATATTGAGAAATTTACTGCACAATGATTTTAGTTCATGAAATGTGGTTGTTTTAGCATGTTTTGAGCTCTAAATCTTGGATCTAATGTTGGATTTAATAAGGGATTTTGATGTGAATGTCTTGGGGGTGTTGAAAGGTATTGATTGATGGTTTTACCATAGATTTTCTTGCATGATTTCATCTCCAAAATGCATGATCTTTTACCCCCATTACACCCCCCACCAAGTATTTGATAAAATGTTCGGCTAGGGTTTCGTGTAGAAATGAAAGTCCAAAGTATAAAGATATGATATGATTGATATTATGATGATGAAATGAACTTATATTCATGATGAATTCTATAGAAAGTGTCGCATTAGACCATGCCCATTTCGGGGGATCTACGAACCCGGATAACCGAGATGGGGGTTTGTACACCTAAGGTTGTACTTCTCCGCCTAGTGATGGGATGACTTCATCACTAACCGAGATGGGGGTTTGTGCTCATCAACTGATGGAAGGGTTAGTACTTCTCTACCTAGGTGATGGGGCAGCATTATCACCAACTTAGGGAAGGGTTAGTACTTCTCCACCTAGGTGATGGGGTGGCATTATCACCAACCGAGTGAAGGGCTAGTACTTCACTACCTAAGTGATAGGGCGGCATCATCACTGAACTACCAAGGGGTTTATATTTTGGAAATCTAGCTTGGTCTATTTTTCACATATGATATCCTATCTGAGCATGAGTTATCTAAGCATGTTTTACTTATGTATTTAACATACATGCCATTTTGCTATACTAGGCCTATTGTTTATTATATGCATTTTGATTATGAAGACTATCTATTGTTACATTGCATCCCACATACTTAGTACATTCAAATGCACTAACGCATATTCTATTCGTACATGATGTTACCATGTAGGGACCGGAGCTCCTATTGATTCTTCTTGTGGCTAGACAGATTGTTCAAGTTAGCCTTTAGTGAATCCTCCATTACGGGGACAATGACTATTCTCTTATACTATGTTCTAATCCTATATTTCGTTTATGTATGTATTAGCTATGAGGGTGAGCTCAATTAATTGTCTTGGCCCCCGCTCTTATCTATGTAGTAGAGGTGTTGTTGGACATCTTATGTATTATGCTTGAGCTTTGACTCAGTTCTGATATTCAAGCTATTTAAGTATAAATCTCTCTCTCTCTCTCTCTCTCTCTCTCTCTCTCAGTCCCAATTCCCCTTTGTTTATGTTTCTTCTATTGTTTTACATTGCTTTTGCAGCAAAGGATGTGTAATGATATGCTATGATGCTTGTTTGGGGTCCCTCCGGGTTCCCCATTCGTCGGTCACGTCTAGGCCCTAGGCTTGGGTCGTGACAAAGATGGTATCAGAGCACTAGGTTGATAGATCCTCGGAGTCCAACATACTGTGTCGATTAGAGTCTTATTCATGATTTTTTTGTACACCACAACTATGAGTAGGAGGCTATGAGACATTTTAGGAAATGTTTTCCTTCTTCATGGTCTATGTCGTGCTTTAGAAGTGAGATAGGGCTTTCCCCTCTAACAATTGTTCTTTGCTCTTCTAGTTGATCATGCCGCTTCAAAGAGGAAGGCAATGGAAGGTAAGTTGAAGGTTTTGTTTTTAATGGATCTGAATTTCACTATTTCTTCTTTGTTATTTTGGTTGCTAGTGGGGCTTCTTGTGTGCCCAAGTTGTTATGTGAACCTTTGGTGTCTATCTCTTCGATTGAGTATATTGTTGCTAGAAGGATTCATAGGTGTTAATTCGAGTTTGTATTGCATTAGGTCTTGCTTTATGGCTTGTTGGAGTTGGTATGGTGGATTTTGATGTCATTATAGGAATGGAATGATTGCATGCATGTTGTGTATTCATGGATGGTAGGACCCGTAGAGTTAGATCCTAAATTTTTAATGAGCCCGTCTTCGAGGGGGAGGTTGTTAAGCGATAGCAAAAGACGTAGGTCCATTTCATGTCTTAAGGTACAATTAGTCTCTAAGGGGTTGCATTTATCATCTTCTGAGAATTAGGGGTGTTGAACCTAAGTTGTTTTGTCTATAGAAATGTTGGTGGAGGTAGATGAGGCTTTGAATATCCTTTCCGATGTTTTGAATTTTGGGGTAGTGTCCTTTGGTTTGACTAGTACACCTGTTATGCCTATAAGTCTCATGAGTAAGATCTTTAGTCCCAACTCTAATAAGTTTATGGTGGTTTTGGTAATGATAATATGGTTCGTTCCTTAATGAGGTAGTGCATGTGAATCATTGGAGGGTAGTACTACAAGTTCAAGGAAGAAGGTTGGGAGAAATGGGAATTTTGGTGGTAAGAAGTTTCCTTCCTAGGTTGTGTGGTGCCGAGTGATGGTATTAAGGTGGACCCTAGTAAGATAAAGGTGATTAGGTGTTAGCTTAGATCTTGACTTCCTTGGGTATTAGGAGCCTCTTGGGTTTAGTAGGCTATTACCGGTGATTGTGAGTATGTTCTCTTCTATTATTGCTCCTATAACTTAGTTGACCCTAAGTAAGACCATGTTGTGACCTACGTTTTGAGTAGGGTGATTTGATAGGTCTGGGAGTTGCTATTTCTTGTATTATTCCTTGGTGCTAGCAGGATTCATGTGTATGTGGGTTGATCCTTGATCCCTTCCAATCAAGGAGACCCAAAAATTATTTTCAAGAAAATTACATGGATTTTACTTATTTTAATTCGGGATTTGAATATTATGATTCCTAAAAATCTATTGATGCATGGGTAGTGCTTATTTGATTATTTTAATGTGATTTAAACAGTTATATGAGGATTTACTTTAGGTTTATGAAGTGATTAGTATGCATGATCCCTTTTTGAATTATTTATGCATGAGAGATTACATTATGGATTTAAACATGGAACTAAGTAAGCTTCACTTCAACTTCATATTATAAATATTGATTTTTAGATGGAGTCTTAATTACCCATGTCATTTCCTCATTGTTCATAGCATATGCATTCTTGTACACAGATTATTTTAAAAAACAAATTATATTATGGATAAGCCCAATTTCATTTTATGGTATGATTTTGATAAAAGGTTGCTAATGACAATATTGTGATCATATATATGTCTTTGATTTTGTCTCTTTAAGCATTTTGGGTGCTTGCACCATTTTGTATATTAATGGGCTATTCCTATGCATGAGTATTATGACTATGAAATTATGATTTTGGCATTTGAGCCTAAGTATGATTTATTATGAATGGTGTTTGGCTTTTAAGCCCAATTGTGCATTGAAATGATGTGAAAATGACTATTGCCTTTTTGAAAGTATGTACCTGCATATTATAAGTATTCTTGTGGGTTGATGACTTAGCTTGTGGTGTTGGGGGTCTTGGTGTAGTTTGTACTACTTGCATAGCATGTTTCTAATGAGAGTAGAACCTGTAAGATTGTAATATGATGGGTAAGAATAGTCGATCTATCTAGTCAACTATGATGGGTTAGTCATTCTCTAAGATTGATCTTTGGTTCAGGTTTTGTCCCCAAGTGAGGATGAAGGTAGGTGATATCCGTAGGTGTCTTTTCGGATTAGAAGTCAGTATTATTAGTATTGATTGAGTCATTTGATTGACTTATGCACCGGTAATGATTGTGGGTTTCTTGAATAGGGTCTTAAAACCCTACCTTGGCATGTTTGTGGTGATTTCTAGTAATGAAGTATTGATTTGTTTAGAGCTTGTGAATCCTTTGGGGGTAGTGTTGTAAGTCTTGGAGGATGAGAGGTTGTTTGCTAAATGTGGTAAATGTGCATTGTGGGTAGCAAGAAGGTGGTTAGAAGTCTTTATAAATTATGATGTGAGTGTGCATTATTTTTTCCGGTAAGGCTAGTGTTGCGGATTGTACACTTAGTACATACAAATATATTAACGCATACTCTTGCCTACATGATATCACCATACAGGAACCAGTGCCCGAGTTGATCATCCTCCTCCTCCACGTGGCTAGGCGTTGCTATTCCAAGCTTGTTGGTGAGTCCCATTTTGGGGACTTTGGTTTATGTATTTTCTTTATTATCTATGTATTGAGACACTATCTTGTGTTATTTTTGACTATGAGGGTGATCCCGGTTACTTTGTCTTGGCCCCCCGCTCTTTCTAAGTTTTAGAGGTGTATTTTGGACAAGGCGTGCACTATGTATGAGCTTGACTCTTGACTTTTGACTTCGATGTTGATGCAAGTTTTTCCCTTAGTCCCGTTGCCCTTACTTTTATTTGTATATGTCTTTGTATGCTTCCGTAACCAAGGATGTGTGACGATATGCTAAGGCTTGTTTGGGGTCCCTTCAGGTTCCCCATTCGCCATGTCACATCTAGGCCCTAGGTTTGGGTCGTGACATACACGATGGAGATCTGAAGGGATAGTTTGGTATGAATGGACCGAAGGAGCAAATAAATGATGAGAATATCCTCCATGAACAATTAAATTATGGAACGGATGTGCTTTATCCTTAGAGAAGCATCTAGTGATCAGAGGAAGTTGATTAGGAGATGGAAAACTTCAGAAAAAGAGGCGGAACACTTCTGCACCCGAAAGTACAATGAACATGTGAGATTTATAACTATCACATCCATTAATAATGGAGAAGGATCTGCCACATGGTCTTTGGTCATTTGGCTGCTTCTATTGACTTTTATCTTTCGATTTCGTGGTTGTGTTCTTCCTTCAAATCCAGGTTTAACTTCGAACTTTCCCAATTAAAACAAAATCCTGCAAAAACACAACCAATTGGTGCACTCGGCCCTATGTTAGCAAAATAAGAGAAAATCACACTAAAAGACCTAGACTCGATGAATTTTCCCTCCAACTTGTCTCTATTTATAGGAATTATTGGCTAATTAGGCGTATAAATACGCCTATGATCACCAGCCCACACTTTGAGTTTTGTCTATCCTCGGGCAAACAACTACACATGCATGAGACTCCATATGGTAATATGTACAACGAACATCATGTGGCTGCATTTCTCTGAACCATGGTGAACAACTTTCGATGCCCTGGGCAAAAACTACTTACTCCTAGCACTCATGTATACATGCGGATTCATGCAGAATGTTTAACAGTTCTTCCAGTTACTTACCTTGAATGATCATGTGCCCTCACCAAGAAGAATTACTCATGCACACCACTAAAAATTTAACAAAAGATTAAGAATGGGTACACAAACAACTCTCACTTTCCGAAAAGATGTCTTGCTTTTAGATTCCACAGGCTCATCGTTAGTGTAAACTTAGACCTAGTGGTTGTCACGACTCAATTCCACGTGCTCGTAGCACACACTTCGCTTCCTTCCGTCCCTTTTCGTTTCTCCCTAATTCACAACCCTTGTTAACACTCTACTAGTTTAAGCTATAAGTACTCCTACTTATTTACATCCGATACCCAAAATAATACCATTACAAATACGTAGACACCCTACGAACAAAATGACTAAAACAAAAAAAATTTAAAGAAATTTTTTTTTTTTGAACTAGTGTGCATCCGCGAAAAGAAAATTTTTTTTTGAACTAGTGTGCATCCGCGATACGGAGACATCGCGGATCAATACTAGATAAATGAATGGACTTGGGGAACAAAACAGTGTGCATTCGCGTTTGCTCTGCGACGCTAAGACAACACGGACCAACACTGTTTGGTTGACACTATTCTCATTTTTTTTATTTTATTATTGTTTTGTTTCTTCCTTTTTTTTTCATTCGACACTCATGTATTTCTCAGCCTTCGGGTGTCCACTCAAGTTTTCTCTCCTCTGATTCACCGACTAAAGCACTAGGGAATTAGGATCAAATATGGATACTTTATCAAAGAAAATGGATTTGCTTGAATTGTTGTTAATCAAAGAATAGGCTAAGGCTCAAAAAGGCTAACTAGGGTCATTTTCCTCTATCAACAAAATGCCTAGATCCTCTCCTCTAATTTTGACTCCTACCAAGTCTACTCTACATATCAGGAAGGTTCTCGAACCTATCGCAACTGAGACTCACAATTAGCTCGCTCACTCTTGGCACACTTTTATCACAAGGTTAGCACTAGAGTTCCTATTATGGTATGCACATGAATTCAGTTAATTAAGCATGCATACAATTGTGACTTACAAGGATCAAGCAACTACCCCTAAACTAAGTTCGAATGTTTACGCTCGATGCTCGTTTTGCATACTACCACACTCTACATGAACTTGATTACCACACTCTACATGAACTCGATTTGACGAATGCCCTTAGGACGGTCGTCATCCATCCGTTATAGGGCCTCCATCACTCAACTATGACTAACACAGCTATTTGCAATAGATATGCAACTACCAATAACTCATTCCATGCACAAAACATTAACATCTAAACATCTATGCATATAAGTAGTTGATAGTTGTTACTTACAGACCCAACCTAAAACAAAAAAGATGTCCAATCCTAACATTAACATAGATTTCCAAACATAAGCAATAACATCATAAAATAAAAATAGAAAATAATGGTTTTAATACATGCCAATAGAACTAGAAATAGAAGCATCAAGGATAAATGCATTCCCACCCACACTTAGTCTTAGCACTGCCCTTAATTCTAACCATACAAGACCTGTGAGACGGGAACTCTGGTGCTCACTCATCATCTGGGCCTAGTAGGATAGGCTCACCCCCTACATACACCGGTGGCTCATCTACTATGTCGTCATCTTTGGAGTCATCATCCTCCTCATCATGCACCTCTCCTGGGTCCGTGGGTACATCATCCTCAACTAGCTTGATGAAACATGGTCCAACGCGTAAGACAGCTTTTGCATCGCGTTCAGCGGATACTGGAACCTCAACCTCTTACAGCTCTCTCTCATGGAGGGGCGACCGCTAGTATGATGTCAAAGCATCTCGAGCCTGTACATTCACCTCATGATTAGCTCATCACGGTAGGCTCTCTCCGCAGTAATCAGCACCAGACCCAAAGACACATCCGACCACTAAATATTGGTGAGAACATAAGGAGGGGTATGGATGATAATGCAATAGTCGGCCTCCTCCTCTGGTACATCTATCATGTGACACAAAGCAGTTATAAGGCCCCCAAATGCATACCTACGACCCTTGTGGGTCTTGGGATTTCTCATCGCCAGCCGGAAGATAACTCCATAGTTCAGTGGCATCCCCGTCATGAGTGTAAAGGCGAGGCACACTCTATCCCTCTTCATGTTTGTGAAATGTTGTCCCAAAAAGAAAGAGTGTGTCACTATCCTGAACCAGGCCCGAGCCTCTTTGGACATGTGAGCAAATGAAAATGAGAGGTGATAGCCCTGGACCATATGTCGAACCCACTTAGCAGTGTAGATCGGCCCTGACAGTGTGTGTCTGATGGCTAGGTATGAAGAACAATTAAATAGCTCCTAAAAAGCAAGAGCGAGGAGCTCTTTAGGGATGCCAAGTACCCTATTGATAGCAAGAGGTGAAAAATTCACCTCCAATCCACGAACGATGACAGACTGGGACCTTGGTTCCTTGCTGAGATTTGCGTAGAATTCTCAAACCAAGCTAAGATTGCAGGGTCGGGGCTGTTGGAACAAGAACCCCAACTGCAAATCGTTGCACCTATTTACAATTCGGGGGTACCTATCCCTCAATGTATCCACATCCACTGGGAATGTTCGAGTAGTATTTCATCTCATCATGAGACTGATACCACCTGCTGCCTTCTTTGTGGATAACCTTGCCCCGTACTGGGCCTGCTGGCCCCTCCTAGTGTCCCTAGGCACGTCTGGAATGTCTTGTGCCCGCTTTCTAGTGTTGGCAGCCCTTGGTTTGCTAGATTGACTTCCGTGGCGTGCACGTGAAGACATGATACCTACAAATATAAGAGCACAATTAACATATAGGAAACAACTCCCACGACCCCACACTTAAACTCAAGCTCGTATGGCGAGGGTACTCAAACTTCCCCAAGTTATGTGGGCTATGATTTAACAGTTCAACGTGCACTGATACTTTACAAGCAATACCTTCCACCCCCACATCATAATCTTCTACTTTTATCAAGTTCGACAGCACATAGTAGTCAACCCCATACTTAAACTTCGGTACAATTCATATGGTAAACACCACATGTTGCCTCATCAGAAAAATAAAATCTGGGGAATCCCCTAGCATCCCCTAGTTTCGACAGATACGAGAACAACCCTAATTTGCATTTATCTCATAGCCTAGTCGACCCCTCAAGGTCATGCATTAAACCCCACAGTGTAACTATGTCAAGTTCAACAAGGACACTTCATCACAAAAAAATACACTGTGAAGAACACCGAAACCCCCAATTTTCCTCCCAAAGTTTCTCTCTACTTTGAGTTAGGGTTTGCACCCACATAAATCAAACACCATATGCACTTATATGACCACATTAACCAAAAATAATGCACACCCAACACGTATTAATAAAGAATTAACAAGAACAAGTTAACCCACTTGCAATTTCACCCAAAGCATGGAATAATTCGAACCTTGAAGCATTAGAATCCCATGAAATTGAAGTGGGGAAAACATACCTTGTGTGGAGATTGACTTGTATGCAACGAAGTACTTGACCCAAAGGATACGCGACGAGGACTTGTTTGAAATTTGGGGGGAAGAGGGAAGAAGGAGAGGAGAAAATTAGAGGAGAAGGGGTTTGGCATCGGAGTTTAGTGAAAGGTAGACAAAAGTAACGTTTGGCGTATTCAAATGGGAGTGGGACCACGTCTGCACGCGGAAGGAATAACACATAGTTGCGTTCCCTCTGCGTTGTAGAGGAGAACGCAGATCTACACTTATAAAAATTTATTTCCTACGTGCAGAAATAGTAAGCATCCACAATGGGTCCGCGTCACAACACCATCATGAATGCTCACTATTTTGTGCTTCTTAAAATTTTTAATGTTTTTGCTTTGGGCCCCGAAATATTCCCCGAACACCTTAATATGCTTCAAAATAGTAAAACTAATGTACTAGACCAAGATAACACCAAAAATACCCACCGTATCATCAAGAAATAAGGACAAAAAAATTTACACAAAATTGTGCAGTGTCCCCGAAGTGGAGGCATCACAGACCTATACTTGTGCAAATATTTCTCATTTTTTTATACGGGACTTGATTTTTTGATTTATATTGAAAGGAAAAGAAAAACAAACTATGTTTACCTTACCACGGGTTGCCTCCCGTGAAGTGCCTGAGTTTACATCGTGGCACGATGCATGATTGGCTCATTCATCATTGGCCAACTCAATGGCCTCCACTATTTGATTCGTATCCTCACTGTAATAGTGCTTGACACGTTGACCATTCACCAAAAAAGTTTAGGTCATGATCAAATCCTTCAACTCCACTGTACCATGGGGTGTAACCGTCATCACCACGAACGGTCCACTCCACTTAGATCTCAGCTTTCCTGAAAACTATTTAAGACGGGAGTTAAAGAGCAATACTTGTTGGCTCAGCTCAAAGTTCCGCTTGATTATGTGTCGGTCGTGCCATTTCCTAGTACGCTCCTTGTAGAGCTTAGCATTTTCATAAGCTTGGAGCCGGAATTCATCCAACTCCTCCAACTGCTCTAGTCTCTTCCTACCGACGAGGTCAGGCTCAAGATTCAGATTCTTTACCGTCCAATACACCTGATGCTCAAGCTTTACTGGTAGATGACACGTCTTGCCATGCACCAGCCTATAAGGAGAGGTTCCAAACGAGGTCTTGTATGTAGTTCGGTACGCCCACAATGCTTCATTAAGCTTTTCTGCCCAATCTTTTCGGGTGGCATTTATGGTCTTCTGCAATATTTGCTTCACCTCCTGGTTTGATACCTCAACCTGTCCACTGGTTTGAGGATGATATGTTGTGGCCACATTGTGCCTGATTCCATACTTTGCCAGCAAATTTTTCACGGTTTGGTTGAGAAAGTGGGTACCATCATCACTGATAATGGCTCTTGGAGTACCAAACTGTGTGAAGATGTTCTTTCTGAGGAACATGCTCATCACCTTATCATCATTTGTTGGGAGGGTTCCCGCTTCTACCCATTTAGACATATAATTAATAGTTACCATAATATAGTGACAACCGAATGATGGTGGGAATGGCCCCATGAAGTTAATGCCCCAAAAATCAAAAATCTCCACTGCAGAATATTATTTAGGGGCATCTCATGCCTCTAGGATATGGCACCAGTCTTCTGGCAAGCATCACAGGCCCTAAGAAACTAAATAGCATCTTTGAACAAAGTGGGCCAAAAGAAACCTGATTGGAATACCTTGTGCACTTTTATGTCACCACTATGATAACCCCTATGTGGAGAGGCATGACATCTCTCAAGAACTTGCTTCATATCCGCCTCTGAAATACACCTACTCACCATACAGTTAGCTCCTTATTTGAACAGGTATGGCTCATCCCAGATATACGCCTTAGCATCATGGTCCAACCTCTTCTTCTGCTAGTAGGTTGCATCAGGTGGGAACACACTGATCACCACGTAGTTTACAATATCAGCATACCATGGTAATTATTCCACCTCAATTACTAGCAGCTGCTCTCAGGTAAATCCTCTCTGATCTGCAACTACTCACCTATGTGAGCATCAGTTTCCAGATGGTATAGATGATCAGCAGCCTGGTTCTCGCTCTCCTTACGATCCTTGATCTCAATATCAAACTTTGGAGCAATAGGATCCATCGATCAAGCTTGCTTTGCATCCTTTTAATTGAAGAAATATTTCAGTCGCGTGGTCTGTGAACACTACCACTTGTGTTCCCATCAGGTATGCTCTGAACTTATCAAATGCATACACTAATGCCAGCATTTCCTTCTTAATAACTGTATAATTTCTCTGTGCTTCATCTAAGGTCATGCTAGCATAGTATATGGAGTGGAAAACTCTGTCTCTGTGTTGCCCCAGTACCGTACCTACTGCTATATCACTGCGTCACACATTAGCTCAAACGGGAGACCCCAAGTAGGTGCTACCAAGATAGGAGCCTCCACCAACTTCTTTTTCAGCTTTTCGAATGCCTGCAAACAAGAGTCATCAAAGTGAAATGGTACCTCTTTCTCCAACAGGGCATACAGTGGCTTCACAATCTTTGAGAAATCTTTAATGAATCTACGGTAGAAAGCCGCATGTCCTAGAAAACTCTGGACTCCTTTTACTGAAACTGGTGGTGGTAGCTTATTGATCATCTCGATCTTGGCTCTGTCTACCTCCAACACTTTCTTGGACACTTTGTGGCCTAACACCATCCCCTCCTTAACTAGTAAATGATATTTGTCTCAATTAAGAATGAGGTTAGTTTCCTCGCATCGTGCTAGTACTCTGTCCAAATTCTGCAAGCACCTCTCAAAGGATTCACCGAAGACTGAGAAGTCATCTATTAACACCTCCACGGTCCTCCACCATGTTATAGAAGATAGCTATCATGCACCTTTGGAAAGTGGTTGGTGCATTGAATAAACTAAAGGGCATGCATTTGAAAGCACATGTCCCATGTGGACATGTGAAGGTTGTCTTTTCTCGGTCCTCGGGTGCAATGATTATCAAGTTGTATCTTGAGTACCCATCAAGAGAGCAATAATACTCTGCTCAGTGAGTCTGTCCAGCATCTAATCAATGAAAGGTATAGGGTAATGGTCTTTCCTGGTAGCATCATTTAATTTTCATTGGTCCACCCCATCACCGTTCTAGTCGGAATCAGCTCATTCTTTTCATTGGTGACAACCGTCATCTCGCCATTCTGGGGGACATATTGCACAGGGCTTACCATTTGTTATTTGATATGGGGAAGGTGATCCCTGCATCCAAACACTTTATGACCTCTTTTTTCACTACTTTTTTCATGATTGGGTTCAGCTTTCTCTGTGGTTGGGCTGACCCTCTTCCATGAAAATTCTGTGCATGCATAGGGCTAGGCTAATGCCATAGATGTCAGACATCTACCACCCCATTGCTCTCTTTCGTTTCTCTAGCACCACAATAATAGCTTCTCCCTGGGCTGCAGTCAATGAAGCAGACAAGATTACAAGTGATGTATTATTTTCGCCAAGGAATTCATGCCTGAGATGTGATGGTAACTGCTTCAACTCCAATTGAGGAGCCTCGTCAACTGAGGGTGTGGGTGCTGGTCCAAACACCCTATTTAACGATTCATTCATCTTTTTTAGCATACGCAAATTGTGAGTATTTAGCACACTATCAATTTCTCGGGCTTCAGCATCATCCACTAGCCCTTGATTCAGCAACACCCTGGCTATTGGATCTTCAATCTCAACATGGCTCATAATAACTGTAGTGTTTATCATTGTGATAGCTTCCAAATCTTCATACGCAGCTGGTAGATTCATAGCCTTGTACACATCAAACACTTTCACCTTATCATGGGCTCTCGTGGTGAGCCTTCCTGCTGCGACATCAATTAATGCCCCTCCTGCAGCTAGGAACGAGCACCCAAGTATGAATGGTACCTAAATTTTCGGCTCAAAATCTAGAATGATGAAGTCCACGGGGAAAATGAGAGACCTACTTGGACTAAGATATCCTCAATAACTCCATCGAGCCTAGCCACGGACCGATCTACCAGCTGTAACACAATGGTGGTTGACTTCGACCTTCCAAGCCCCTGCTTTAGGAACAAAGATGTGGACATTAGGTTTATGCTTGCTCCCAGATCACACAAGCCCCTAGCATTTAGACAACTCGTGATAGTTACTTGCACAGTGAAGCTGCCTGGATCTTTTAACTTTGCTTGCAAGTGTTATCTATTGAGGATTTTGGAGTTGCAAGCCTCTGTCATTGCCACAGTCTCATACTAAGCCCACTTCATTTTGTTAGCAACAATATCCTTGACATACTTCGAGATCCCCTGCAAAACATCAATTAATGGTAAGTTAATCCATACCTATTTTAGCAGCCCGATGAACTTCTGAAAGCAATCATCCTCCTTCTTCTTCTTGGGCTTTTGTTGGAATGGAAAAGGATGTTTTGGCAATGGAGTTGCCTTATTAGTGCTTGGGCTGGGATTAATAGCCTCATCCTTCTGGATAGCATCCTGATCATCCCTTTTTTGTTCTTAGGGACGAATTTCGTTGAGGGTCTTCCACACCTTGTGCTGACCGCATTTACCGGCTTTGGGTTGGGATCAGTGTTTCCAGGTAGGCTTCCTTAAAGTCTAGAGTTTATTGAGCTGGCAAACTATCCCGACTGTTTTTCTAAGTTCTGCAAATCTTGCTTATGCCTCTAAATCTCCTCTTCTTCCCTGTTTTGGTTTGCCAAGATTTGCCTCAACACCTCACCATCCATCATGGTGTTTGGGTTGGCCTGTCTTGCAGGCTTTTGGGCTGGCTGATTCTGATATTGCATTTCCACCCTGTGGCCTTTGCTGAGGTGGCCCATGATTTTGCTGATTTCCACCCATGAGAAGTTTGGGTGGTTCCTCTAATTAGGGTAATACTTGTTCCTGAATCCTTGATAGCCCCCTCTGTTAACATTGCCCACAAATTTTACTGCCTCTCGATTAGCTCTGCATGATTCAGCCGTGTGGTCTCCTCCACCATAAACATCAACAAATCAGGTTGTTGCTGCTATTGTACCATATTGACGGGGGATTGTTGTTGACCCCTAGCTATCGGTGCTTGTTGTTGCAAACCCAAATCTAAATTGTTAAAGTTTATGGTCATTTTATTCTGCATAGCCGCCATTTGAGCCTGCAGGCTTGTTATTGCATCAATTTCTAATACCCTGGCCTACTTCTGGATTATCGGTCTGTTGGATCCTCCATTCTATTCTGGGTTTCCTTGACTAATTCTATTGAGAAGAGCATAAATTCATCATATGTCTTCTCCAATGCTTGACCTCTGCAGCTGAATCAAGAAGAATCTTGGTATTGGTTCCAACCCTTCAATGAAGGTATGGACCAGTACCTTGTTAGCTTGACAATGGTGTGGACAATTGATTAACAGAGTTCTGAACCCATGCCATGCCTAATATAGATTCTCCCCAGACCTCTGTTTTAAACTCAGGATCTCACTTCTAAGTTTGGTTGTCTTTCCAGATGAAAAGAATCGAGTGAGAAACTTACGAGCCAGATCATCCCAGGATGCTATAGAGTTTGGTGGCTTAATCTGCAACCACCTCCGGGCTTCCCACAACAGTGAAAAGGGGAATAACATCACCCTCACATAGTCATGGTTCACCCTCGTAGGAATAAAAGTATCAATAATGTCAAGAAAAATCTGAAAATGGACTTATGGATCTTCATGAGGAAACCCCATAAACTGTCCAATAGAGTGTAATAGTTGGACCATATTATGTTTGAGCTCCCACTAGCCACCAGGCTCAATCTTGACAAAACAGCTAGTGACATTGGTGGTTCTCGGGATTGCTACATCCCTCACTGGCCTCAGTGTCGGTGGTGCATCAGCAACAGGTGCTAGTGGTACAGGTGGGTTGTTGTTTGTCATGTTCTCCACAACAGGATCAACCTCCACCTTGTTATCCTCTTACTCTACGAGTTCAATTGGCAATGTTTCGAACAAAACCCTTGCTCTTCTCTTAGATTGACGAAAATAAGAGTCCTGGTCTTCCAGCTTAATTATCAATCACCTGCACAAAACAACACTAAGATCAAGTGTAGCGAACACCATAAAACAAGACAACTTTGAAAATCAACCAATTCGCTTCAAATACCTGGCAACGGCGCCAAAAACTTGTTTCTCCCCAGCACAAGCAAGCGTGCATGGTCTCACAAGTAATATAGTGGCCCTAATTAAAGAGTTAGGTTGTCGAACCCAAAGAATTTGAATTTAATCGGTTACCAATCTTAGTTATCGTATCTATGGTGCTTGGGTAAAAAGAGATTTGTTTAAAAAGAGATTTGTGTAAATAAGTGAAATGACTATAAAGACAAGTTTCTACTAAATTAATCTGACTTTTACTGCAAGATATCAATTGATGAGTAATTCTAGGGTTGTAGCCTTTACAACTCAGTTTAACCTTAACAATATCTATCTATGTCTGGTTTCCTGATTATTGATTCACGGGGTTTAATTTACCTGAACAGGGTAGCACGCCTCTGCTGGCCTACTGTTATTGACTGCCTAACTACGTCATTAAGCGGGGATAGACAGACCAATAAAAATGCATTAAAGTTATCTTCTCGTATAAAGAATCAAGAGAGGTGTAAGGGTAGTTGTCACGGGTCTTCCTTTCACGAATTAACCTAGTTTCCTAGTGTTGAACAAGCTCCCTATACTATTGTGTTCTATCCACTCCAACATCTCTCGAATCCAGAGTGAACAACTAATCTACCCCCTAGTTGATCAGGCTAAAAAGTATAGATGAAAATAGCTTAGGAATAACCAAAAGAAACCATTCATAGATGTTTAAAGTTAAGAACTACACATTGTCTATGGCAACAACCCAAGAATATGGAGACTTAGCCACTCATGAACATAGAATATATCATGAATGAATTAGAAAACATCAAAACCAAAAACTAAAGATTAAATTAACCAAAATATTGTGGAAAAGAGTTCTCCATCATCCCTACAGCAGTTATTACGTAAAAATCAGAATGTAAACCTAAAGTCTGATAGAACAATAATAAAAATTCTGCAATTCAACTTTTTTGTATCGGATCCTTAGGTCCGCGATGTGGACCCCTTATGTTTCTGACTTTTCGCTTAATTTGCTGACTGGACAGTTTGACATAACTTTTGCACAGGTCCATGATGCAGACCTTGCACACTTTTCAGCGTCGTGCCTTTTCTACATTTTTCATCTCCCACACTCTTGTTCCAAGTCTGCCACGTGGACTTTGGTCATTTGGCTGCTTCTACAGACTTTTATCTTTCGATTTCTTAGCAGTGTTCTTCCTTCAAATCCAGGTTTAACTCTGAACTTTCCCAATTAAAACAAAATCCTGCAAAAACACAACCAACCGGTGCATTCGACCCTATGTTAGCAAAATAAGAGAAAATCACACTAAAAGACCTAGACTTGATGAATTTGCCTCTGACTTGTCTCTATTTATAGGCATTATTGGCTAATTAAGCATATAATTATGCCTAAGATCAGTGGTACAACATTGGTCTCAAAATTGAAAGCTTCATTAAATGTCCCAAAAGTTTGGAAAATGTAGGTCCACAAGAGTTACTGAAGCTTACTACGCCTACGACAGGGCTGTCAAGGATTGTAAATGGCTGTCAAAATTTATCAGAGAGGCAGACACAAACAAGTCAAAGGAAAACACTGAAGTACTATCTCAGATGGAAAGTCATGAGAACGGGCTATTGAAGAGATGTATAGTGGGGACATTTGGAACAGGGGAGAAAGAGAAACTAAGATTGTTGTAGGGTGGACGATGGTCATCCTTGTTATGGAAAAAGGCTTTAGGTGTTGACATTTATGAGATGTATGGAGGATAGCTTCTTTTTGAATTCCCCAACAGGAACATGGCAGAACAGACCTTACAAGGGCAGTGGAATTATAAGAACCTTTGGTTCAACCTGGAATGATGGTTTCCGTTAGTGGGATGCACCCCGAACAACATCCTGACAAAGGATACTTGGGTTAGAATCATTGATATCCCTTTCCATCTTTGGTCAAGTCAAGTGTTTCTAGAAATTGGAAACCTTTATGAAGGATGGATTGTTATAGAGGAGGAGACAGAACTAAAGAATCATATGACATAGGCAAGAATCTTGGTAGAAAATGATGGAAGAAACATATCCAAGAAGTTTCATCTCCAGGCATGGGGTCATTTACCATTTCTCAATATGGGCAGAGACTCACACGAGAGTTGAGGTGTTGCCAAAAGTCGTTGAAGGCAATCCTAGAGTAGTTGAACAAGAAATCAAAGCACAATCCTCTCTTGTACCCAGAGGCCCCATAGGTTGCAAAGACTACAAAAAGGTATTCAATCCTTTATTTTAAGGGATTCTACAGCAGGAGAATATGTGGGTGGATCCTAGTCCATAGCTAGCAATGAAGAAAGTAGGAAAGCATGTGAGAAGTGCATGCCTCATTTAAATGAGGGAACAAATATGGGCCTCCATCAGCCACCAATAGAAAGAAAGGAGTTCTCAAAAAAACTTGGCCCTAATTACTCAAGCAAAGTGATTTTCAGTGATATATTAGAAAACGATCCACAAGGTAAAAGCTGCAATATTTCTCTTCATTATCTTGAGCCTTGACACTATTGAGAAACCAAAAATACACACATGCAGTAGGCCGATCAGATCATTCAAGAGGAGAAGGAGATGTCAAACATGGTAGGTGAAACAATCATTGAATCACCTAACCGCTTGATCAAAATAGAAAAGAACAATATGAACATGATGGATACGAAAATTGTAGGACAATAGAACTCCAAATATATGGGACAAAGATCAATCACCGAAGTGGGGGAGTGGGACATAGAAGAAGCTGAACCATTACAGACTCGACAATCGGAAATGGTTAGAAATAATGAAAGGGAGACATCAATATGGGTACAACAAAACTTAATCAAGTTGGGAATGGTTCTGGGGATAACTTCCAGGGCCATGAAGAAAAGGTCATTGAACTGCTATTACAAGTGGACAATGCGAGACAAACCAGAAGAATAGAAGCAGAATCATCATGCAAGAAAAAAAATTATGAGGCTCCCAATAGTTGAAAAGCATGGTCAACTTTGGTGTTAAGTTCAACAATAGTGGGAATAGGAACAGGGGAGAAATCTGAGTTTATGTGATAAATAAAATTCAAGCTAGTGACATGGAATGTAAGGAGACTGAATGGTAAGGACAAAAGAAGACTGATTAAGAGTGTGATGGAGGGGTGGAATGAAGATTTCTTTTTTTTTCTGCAAGAATCCAAATTTGAGATGGAAGAAAAGTTTGGACAAATCTAGGGAGGTAGATGGATCAAATATGCAACCTTGGAGGCTAGTGGAACTAGAGGGGTAATTTTAATGTTATGGGATAGTAGGGCCTAGAAAAGGGACATTATGGAAGCTGGTATATACTCTTTGACCTGTAAATTTGAGGCTCAATTGTATAACTACTCTTTCCATATTACGGGGGCATATGCCCTTGAATGTTACATAGAAAGAAGGTTTGTCTAGGAGGAAATTAGGGCTATAAGGGGAATAATAGAATGACCTTGGGTTGTATATAGTGATTTCAATATATTAAGGTTCATCTTAGAGAAGTAATTATGTGAGAAGAACTAGAAGAATCAAGGAATTTCTATATGTTATTTAGGACCTCAAAATGATAGACCTTCAACTAGAAGACAACAATTACACATGGTTCAAAGATGAAAATCTTGATGCGACCTCTAGATTTGATAAAATTTGATATAAGAAGCGTGGGATGGGTTGAAAGCTTCAATAACATAAAGCAAAATGCTCTATAGAGGCTCAGATCAGACCAAAATCTAGTAGTATAAGGGGGTGTATAGAACAAAAATAAGAACTACTTTAAGTTTGAAAACTAGTGGCTTGGCACATAAGGTGGTGTTTTTTTGACTTCTTAGGGAAATCTGCCCTCATTCTTGCTTCAAAACTTAAGGCTCTTAAAAACCAAAGTTAAAGATTGGAGCATGAATGAACAAGGGAATAGGATCTAAAAAAAGAAAGTTGTTCTTCAAAGATTGTCCGAGTTTGATGAGATCATGATAGGAATTATCAGAGTGGGAAATCGCAAGCAAGAATTCAACTTTACTACAGTAAGAGGAGCTGTTAAAAAATGAGGAAATTCCATGGAGGCAAAAGTTCATATTACTATGGCTCAAGGAAAGAGATAAGAATATTAAGTTCTTCACCAAAATGGCCATTGCTTGAAATCGATCAACTGGTAATAGAAAGGGAACTATCTTAGGATCCTACCAGAATAGAAGGGGAAATTGTAGAGTATTATAAGAAGTTGTACACCAAAACAAACAATTGGAAATCTACTTTCAGGAACAACTATTGTCCCAAACTTACAAAGGAGGAGAAAGTGTAGTTATAAAGAAATTTTGAGGAAAGTAAGTTCTGAGTTGTTTGAAGGTGTACAATTGATAAAACCATGGCCCTGATGGCTTTATTATAAGTTTCTTCCTCAAATGCTGGGAGGTGGTGAAGGGTGATATCATGAGAACTTTTCAAAACCTCTATGATCAGGAAATTCTTGGAAAGAGTTTGAATGTCAGCTTCATAACCTTGATTCCTAAGCTAAGTTGCACGGACTCTTCACTTTCAATGTCATACCCATGTCGGATTCTCCAAAAATACATTATCTTTGGTGAATATTTGAAGAGTCAGAGCAACATAGTTCCTAAGTGCCAAAAAATTAAAAGACTTCAAACATATTAGCTTGACCGTAAGCATCTAAAATTGTTGGCCAAAGTTTTGATCGAGAGAATGAAAGGGCTCATGGACAAACTTGTGGATTCTCTGCAGACAGCTTTCATCAAAGGTAGACAAATCATGAATATGGTATTAATTGCTAATAAGGTTGTGGATTTTAGATCAGCAAAAAAACCTAGGAATCCTATGTAAGCTTGACATGGATAGTGCATACGATCATGTAATTGCTAAATACTTTGGGAAGGATGGGTTTTGGGAGGAGATGGATCCAGCGGATCAGACAATGCATCTCCACAGTGAAGTCTGTAATAATCATGAATAGATCCTCTACTAGATTCTTCAGTTCACAGAGGGGTCTCAGACAAGGAGACTTATCTTTTTATTTTTAATTATTATGGAGGATCTAAATAGCATGATTAATACTTTAAGGTGGGGGGGATGGTTAAGTGGTTTTAAGGTTGGCAATAATGGAGATAACAGTGTGAAAGTGACTCATTTGCAATATGTAGATGGTACTCTTATTCCATGTGATGCTGAGGCAGCCCAACTCAAGATTTTAAGGGTGATTTTGGTGCTCTTTGAGGGGTTGTCTAATCTACACGTCAATTGGAGAAAAAGCTACATGTACTTTATCAATGAAGTGGAAAATATAGAGTCTCTAAATGCAATATTGGGTGGAGAAATATGTATTTTGCGAACAACATATTTAGGGATGGAGGAGGCCTCTAGGGGCTAGATCTCAATCTTATTAGATCTGGAACAAGGTGGTAGAAAAGTATAAGAAGAAGCTACCAAGGTGGAAATCACAATATCTGTCCAGAGGTAGGAGACTGTCTTTGATAAATTCTATCCTTGATGCCCCCCTAACTTATATGATGTCGGTGTTTCCCATTCCTCAGAGAGTCATCAGCAAATTGGACAAAATTAGAATAACGTTTATGGCAGGGACACAATGAGAATCACAATTATAACCTGGTCAAATGGGATGTTGTAACAATAGGTAATTGACACGAGGGATTGGCTATTAAAAAGTTGAAAAATTAGTGCAATGCTCTCAAAATAAAATGGTTGTGGTAGTTTTGCTATGAAAATCCATCCTACTAGAAAGAAGTCATTAGTGCAAAGCATGAAGGGGACAATTACTAGATGACCAAAACTGTACCTACATCTTATGGAGTAAGTGTATAAAGGTCCATTAGATCTTTATGGGGTGATTTCAATACATTCAAGGATCGAAGTGGAAAATGGGAAAGAACTTACTTTTGGAAGGATTGTGGCATGAGACTGGCCGGCTAAAAAATCTATTTCCAAATATTAGTACCTTAGTGTCACACCAGAGTAACTCCTAGCTTTTCACTGGTCTCTTCAAGGGTGGACTTCATTTTTATAATACAGTTAAATGATCGGGAGATTCAGATAGTTGATAATTTTTACAACACCATTAGTCTACTTTATGGTAGCAGGGCAACTAGAAAGGTATGTTCAAGGTGAATTATGCTTATGACCCATTGAACAACTTCTACCCGTTGACAAGTAACTGGCCTTGGAAAGGAATCTGGAAATTCAAAATATCCCTCAAAGTGTCATGTTTTGTATGGTTATTGGCTGAGGAACCAGCTCTGACCAAGACAACCTAATGAGGATAGGGATTCCAATGTGCTCAAGGCACCTATTTTCTCTACATTTTTCCATTGAAATCCTACATATAGATATTATATTAAACTCTTTTTCCAACTAGGAAACTATAATACAATCCTTTTTCAAGTAGGATTCGATATACTATTGTTATTCCTATTCCTATTTTAAGTAGGATTGTATATATTATTCTTGTTTCTATTCCTATTCTAACACTCCCTCTTCAAGCTGGTGCATACAAGTTATATGTACCTAACTTGTTACAAATGTAACTAATATGATGACTGATAAAGAGCTTGGTAAGATATCTGTAAGTTGATCACTCGACTTCACAAAATTGACAATCAATCTCAATGTGCTTGGCCTTCTCATGAAATACTAAATTTGATGCATAATGCCAGTCAATCTCAATGTGCTTGGTCTTCTCATGAAATATTTAATTTGAGGTATAATGTTGATAGAACACAGAGTAATAAATTCCTGAATTATAATATTAAACTTACACAATCGATATATAAGGCTACCAGACTTTCCCTAAGCAACAAAATCAAGTGGTTGCTGCATATAGATTTCTTCCTTGAGATCATCATGGAGAAAAATATTCTTAATGTTTAACTGATTAAAAGGTCAATGGAGACTAAAAATATGAATCATCTTGAAATTGCACCATGAAACTTTAAAACTAGTTGGAACTTGCTCATGCGGTGACTTATTAGATTTGATGGCTTCATATGGTATTTTATCTTGCATAAATCTACAAGGAAGTCTATTTTGCAAATAAACAGCAATGTTGGCAGCCTCCGCCCAAAACCTTTTTTGTAGATGTTTTTCATATAGCATGCACCTAGCCATCTCCATTATGGTTCTATTTTTTTTACTCACTGACTCCCATTTGTTGTGGAGTATAGGGGGTAGTTAATTGATGTTTTATTCCAGCTTTGTCGCAGAATAATTTGAATTGGTTTGAAGTGTACTTTTTCCCATTATAAGATCTTAAAATCTGAATTTTAGATCCACTTTGATTTTTCGCCTTAGCCTAAAAATTCCAAACACTTCAGCAACTTCAAACTTGGAGTTTAAGCAAAAAAAAATCCATGTAATTCTTTTTAGATCATCAATAAATGTAATTTAGTAAAGACTACCATTTAAAGATGGTGTTTTGTGAGGTCATACAAATTTGTATGAATGAGTTGAAGCCTTTTTATGCTCGCCAAGTTGTTTTGGGAAAGGGAAACATGTTTATTTTTCCAAGTAAGCAAGCTTGACAATCTGTCCAGTTCTGCAACTTTGGTAGATCATTTACAAGTTCCTTTCTTTGCAAGAAAATCATATCTTGATGATGAAAATCGCCCATTCTTTTATGGCAAACTTCTGTAGAGTTATTTGACATAAGAAAAGCTTTCTGCTCTTTTTCAAAAGGATTAAGTGGGAAACATCTCACCTCTATTTTGACCTTGAATATTTCATCACCTGATGGCTCTTCTATCACACAAGTTCTGTTTTTAAAGAATTCTCCATTAACTAACAAATACTAAGAAGGTTCTTGCCAAGGTCCGAGACATACAAAATATTTGTGATTAACTTAGTTTTAGAGCCACTGGTAATGGCTATAGTGCCTTTAACTTTCATGTTACGACACTCACCATTTTTAATTCTAACTTTCTTTCTCTCAGTGTTTCACAATTCTTTGAACAACATCTTATCAACCGTCATGTGATTAGAGCAACCACTGTCAATTAGCCAATTTTTACTTGAATCTAGGCTTGTGAAACAAGTTGTGACAAAGAGATGATCTTTTTCTCGATCAGCAACTTGAGCTTCTACTTCAGGCTTCTGAATTTTAGCTTTGCAAATTGTAGCTTCGTTCCCTTGCTGCATTTTGCATCAGGTCTCCTCCAATATTTGAAAGGAGAATGACCTTTTTTTCCACAGTGATGACAAGAAGGATAGTTAGCCTTCTTGCTTTTTGCAAAATTCTCACTATTTTGTCCTTGTATCTTCGTGTTCTACTTCTTCTTGTTTCTTGCATCATCTTAATGTTTGACTAGAGCTCCTTCAGCAACTTCTTCCTATTTCATTACACGTCCCTGCACTTGTGCTTGAAAAGCACTTAAGAGCTCTTAGCTAGTGTAATTTTGGACAAATCCTTAGTGTTTTCAAAGGTTGTAATAGTAGCCACAAATCTTTCGAGACTGATACAAAGATCTTCTCGACAATCCTTGAATCATTTAAAGTGGAACCCAACAATCTGTCGCTATTTGCTCTGTTAAGAAGTCTGCCAGAATACTCCTTTATGGTTTCACTTTCTTTCATCCTCTGCAGTTCAAACTCTCATATCAAATTTAGCACTTGCATCCCTTGAATTCTTTCATCTCCTCCATACTCAGCCTTGAGATAATCTCATATCTCTTTTACTGATTTCAGAGACATGACACGAGTGAAGATTGTGGATGAAATTGCAGTATACAAGCATGCATTTGCCTTTGATTTCATGATTTTTCCTTTCCTTGTGGTTTTTAATTTGCACATCATGGGATTGGTCGACAAGGGAACAATCTCATAATCATCTTCTACAGTATGCCAGAATCCAAAGCTTCTAGATATATTTGCATTCTAACTGCCCAAATTTGAAAATTTTCTCCATTGAAAGCTGGTGGTGCTATTGAAGAAAAGCTTGTTTCTCCGTCCATGTAATGCGTTGAAACAGATTACTACACACAAGTCCCTCAACAATAAAAAATTTGATACTAATTATAGTTTATTTTGAGTGAGAACCCAGAAAAGAACAAAGGAGTACTTGTGAATGATGAAAGATAAGAATGAAGAACAAGAAAAAAGAGAAAATCTATTCTGAAAAAGTGCATATTTAAATGCACAAAAAAAAAGACTTACATATATAATAAAAGACCTAACTTCATGGACCTAAAAATCAGCAACGCATCAGCTAAAAATAAACAAGCTCCTAAAGACCAAGTAAAGAAGTTATTTGAAAAAAAGCTAATCTAATTTATTCCATTGAACAAATAAAACAGTGCATTCCTAAAACATAGCAACTAACTAAATGGAGCAAAGAATTGCAGACATGATATGTGATGTTATGACTTTAGGAGTCGTTTGATGTGCGGTATAAGGTATAATATTTTTGGGATAAAATTTAAAATTATTTTATTCGGCGTCTGGTTGGAAGTATAAGGCAATTCTTAGATTATTTATTTCACCATTTATATCTTAGTAATAAGAGTGGAATAACTTATTTTGAGATAATTAATCTTGAGATAAGTTCTTTCCAACCAAACGACCCTTACTTTCTCCAATTGGAGCTGTTTTGTATACAAGAAAATATATAGATTTTTAAGGAATATGTTTTCATGTAACATCCATACCTTTTTAAAAGGCAGTTTCATTTAGACACACACATAGCAAAAATAGAGTGTAAACAAACAGTCCTTAATGTAGGCTTGATCACTTATTAGGACTCATACACAGATATTCACTTCTAAGGATGCTCTCTAAATTATTGCAACTTTTGCCATACCCAAGTGGTCTGAAGTTCCGCTATAATTGAACTTCAAGCCAGTTCCAACTGCTGTAAATATTTGTAAAGAAAAAGAGGATAACGTTGTAAATGTGATTTAATTGTGTCCAAATTTTAAATATATGCCACACCCCTGGTAATGGCAAAGTAACTAGAATAAAATTTACAAATAACTAATTTTTAGCTACGTTATCAAAAATAGCCGCTATCATGAAATTTGAAATTCCACAGATAAAGCTTTAGGACATTTTCATGAGAATTCAACTGGGAAATCTCAAACTGTGTATGCAATGACTAATTTTTCAATTAAATAACAAAAAAGCGGCTAGCTGGTGTTATTACTACAAATAATTGTTTAAACAGATCTCAGGAATATTGACATGGTATAATAAACCATATAAATGAGAAAACTGATCAATATTAAAGAATAGACCTAAATAGTCCATCACTCAATTGTTTTAACGTATAATATATATGAATATAACCATATATGATCAGTAAATAATTTAGGAAAAATAACGTAATTAGATAAACATATGTTATGTATTTATATTATACAACTATAGTTTGAAAAAATTACAATTTATTGGTATAGTTAGGTCATTGCTTCTATAGTTAGGATTTTGTTACTATTTTTTCTTTCTTCTCTTCCTCTCTCTAGCCTCTCTCCTCTGTAATTTTTTGTTAGATATACAATTACATATGTATACCAATTGCATGTATACAATTATTTTGACAGATATACATAGTCAAATCGTCAGATATACATACACAATTTGCCTCTCTCCACTCTCTGCCTTTTCTCGCTTGCCTCCCTCCTCCCTCTCCCAATCTCCCTTGTCAGATATACAAATACATATGTATATTAGTTACATATATACAGTGATTTGACATATATACATATACAATTTGACAAATATAAATATACAATTTGACAAATATTCATATACAATTTGTCTCTCTCGTCCCTCTCTCGATCTCGCTCGTCTCTCTCCTCCCCTACAGGTCACATAACTTAGGTTACGCCATGTAATTATGTAAAATATAACTATTTGACCATATTAAGTTTCAAGCGTGGACTATTTATAAAAATTCTTGTATAATTTATGTATACCTGCCAAAAAATTAAATAGTGACTCGGTATGGCTATTTTTGTAAAAGTTCCTTCTTTCTCTTCCCTAAAAACAATTTTTTGCCTTTAAAGTAATATCAAATGTCAATGAATATTCTGTCTCCAAAAGAATTTTTAAATAATTGAAGTTATCTTATACTGTGTCAAAAGTGTAAGCTTGGGTTCTTATAAATTCTAAAGAAATGAATATTAGATAAAAAGGGTCATCATTGTTTCCTTGCCGCCCGCCCATGTGTGTGCCTATCAAATAAATAGTAAACAATAAAATGTGATGACGATTATGATATCCTAACTACCTCCTTCCTTTTAAAATCATTTTTTACATAAATAAATTATAATGGAAAAAAGAAGATGCACATTACAAGATATTGAAGAATAATAGTATTACATTTACTTTAAAAGGTAGAATATCATATTTGGAAAAAAGGAGATGATATTAGAAGTACAAAGTTGACTTAGGAAGTAAAAGAACTTATCCAAATCTAATTTCACAGCCAAAAAAGAAAAGGAACCAATTCCAAGTTCATGGAACTAGTAATCCTTCTTTAAAATTTGTGGATTAATAATCAGTGGCAGAGCCAACATTTTTATTAAGGGCGTTCATATTTTAAAAACATGAGTGATGGATTTTGTATCACGAGTATTCAAGAATTTATATATATCAAAATATTTATATTTAACCTATACATTCGAAAAAAAAATTTTCAATAAAGAATGTTCATCTGACCACCCTTAAATAAATGTAGCTCCATTCGTGTGGATTATGTGATAGAAGAGGATCATATTAATGGATTTGGCAGGACTAATGACTTTAGTATTGAAGTACGTGGTTTGTTCAAATTGAATAACATTTATTAATTTTATTGCCAATATTATTCAATTACTTTTACGAGAGGGCTTCCTCCTACAAAATCAAAGTCGAAAAAATTTGATGAAAAATCAATTATTCATAACGACTACACTTGTTAAAATATGTCATTCTTCACTCAAAATTTTAACTTCTCTTGCATTTAAACAACTCGTTATATTCAACCAACATTAATTTTCCATGCAATTATAGCAATATTACCATGATAAGTTGATGTATGATTCTTAAAGAAGCTTCTCCAAAGTGATTTTCTTTTATAGAATTTTATCCATCTTTTATGAAATTATATATTATCTCATAATCATCTCTTTTGAGGCTCTTTTTGAGTGTGGAAGAATCCAGAATAGTATAAAAGAGAAGGTTTTAATAAGGAAAAATTATCCACTATACACTTTTAAAAGTAAATATTACCCACTTTTAAATATAGTTTGTAGTAATTATAAATATTAACAAAATATTTATGCAATATAACAATATCCATTTAATTAAAAAAAATTTATTCAATTAATTAAAAAAAGATTTTTTAATATTAAATTAAAGCCATTTAACTAGCTAAGAAAGAGGAAATTCCGGCTTTGTAATCAATTTCTTAAATTAATTCAGGATTTTTTCCTTTTCTCATTTTCAATGTGACTCTGTAGATTCTTCTTTCACACGTCTCTTTCCTCACTTTCTCTTTTACACGCATACCTCCCTCTTTCACACGCATCTCCTCATTGGTGAATATTTGTTCGACAAATTAATATATACTATGTGAATGCAGTTTATTTAAAATTGGTATAAAGACTTAATATAGATAGATAAAATAAAATGATGTTAATATACTAGGAAGTGCTCATATTTTTATTTGGATATATTTTTTTATCTTGATGGCATGCAATTTGAATGATCCTGACATGTCCTTACTGTATATATGGAATAAAATTAGGCCTAATTTGCATGTGTGCATTTTCTGGTACCAATTTGTGTTTATTTTTTTTGAACAAAATACTAATCTAATTTTATACCCAATTAAAACATCAAGATATAGACATACTTGGCTTAAATTGGTTTAACTCTTTGGCATATCCCTTTCTGCATTTTATGAATTAGAATGTGATTTTTTGGGGGATTTTTCTTATTTTCACACATCCAGACAAGAAAAGTCTATACCCACTGAAATTCATACACAAACACGAAAGTGATTGATGTTTCGAAGAAGTTCTTAGATGATTCACAATTCAATGAATTTCTCCAAACTCCTTTTGAACATTTTAGCAAGATGAATTTCATAAGAATGCAAGGGCAACTTCTCCGTTGTATGCTCTTTCTTGAGGCCAATAACGACGGGAGGGACATGTTCATAATGAGAGTAAACGGATGTGAACTTTGATTTGGGCTTAAGGAGTTTGTTGCTATCACTGGGCTTCAATACAGACCCCTTAGTGTAGATTGATGCAACTGTATTTTCCCGGCGATAATAAGGTGTAAAGAATGGATCTATACACAGCTGTTTTCGAGGTAAGTTTGATCCAATATGAGGATCGTGTGAAGATTGTCATAGTGTACTTCATAAGTTGTTTCTTATTGTCTTCCAATCCAAAAAACACCTCCATATCAAAGTTCTGATTGGACCTGGCTGAATCTGAGGAGTATGTAAAATATCCATGGGGCAACGAAATCTTCAAAAGGACAATTGATGCATGTTGCCGGAAGCTTAAGAATAATCCATCATCTTTCAAGTTTGTCGAATTCCATCTAGCACTCTAGATTTAGTTCTAGGAGTGTTGTGTCAATGTTAGCTCCATGCTTGCAATTCGTGTGAGTACATCCACACCTTGTATTCTGAACTGGAAGACACCAGATGAGTGCATTTTTTTAGAACCTCAACAACATAGTGTTCAGGATACATGGCAATTAGGTCATATTTATTTTAATATTTAATATTATACACACACAAAAAAAAAATTTAATCATGTGTTTTCCTTATTTTAATGCTGTACAAATATAAAAACATCATTCTGACGGAGGAAGAATTAAATATTGTGGATCAAGGGAATATTCGCGATTCTTCCAACAACCAAGGGAATCAGAAGGACACCACACCTACCAATACAGTTATTGTTGAAGAAGATAGATACAATGAAATGAAGCGTGCAATTGCAATTGTCAGTATTATAATATTCTAGTTATTTTTTTCAGTTTTTAAAATACTAACTTATTTTGTTTCAACAGGTCCGACAAGAGATGAAATAGCTAAATGCTAATGTTTGTAGTATTGAATTTGTAATATTTTTATGTTTCAATATATTGACAATCACATGTCTAACATGAAACAATTTTTTGAGGATAAGTTCAAGCTGCTAATGGAGTCACACCAAACATCATCGAGGGAGGTGTGTGTATTTGTTGATGATGCAACCATTTTTATTCAGAGGTTCATTTTCAATTTTTTCTAATGTATGATTTGTTTAATCCCCATCTCATAATCCAAGGAATGAAGTTGATCACCCAACACCCTCCATGAATGACAATGTATTTGTCTCAAGGGTGCACAACCAATCAAACAGTAAGTAAATTTTGTTATTTTTAATATAATCACAGCTTTTTTTTATTCTCTTTCATTATCTATCAAATAAATGTGTAGTCGATTTCATGGAAAAAATACACAAAAAGGATCAGGATACTGTGTTGGAACACTGGAGATGTTGGTCCCAAACAACCCAAACCAGTCTGTCCATGAAGAGGTTTTTATGTTTCCATCTAAACTTTTCACATTAACATTATATAATATGATTCTAAGCATTTTAATTCATTCATTAGTTGTCAAGCCTAGTTGAATTTAGTTTGGGTATTAATATTTATGGATTTAATAATTGTTTAAATTCACATTAAACTGATATTATGTTTTATATACTTTTGATACTTAAAAAATAGTTAATATTAATCTAGGATTAAACTGGAAATATGCCAGTCCTATTTTTTTTAATCATTCTGCTTGTATTTTAAAAAAAAAAATTCAATGGGTGATGATGCAAACAGGTTGTAGATTATGAAAATGACAATCCTGTCAACGAAGACTCTGCCAATGATCCAACGTCACTAGATTATTATCCAGACTTCACCAACTCTCAGATCATAGCGTTGGATTCAGTCTTAAACGAGATTGTTACTCCAGAAATGCAAGCTCGAAACAGGAATCCAGGCAGATGGCAATCGTCCCCATTTGTTCCGCCGTCAGAATCTGAAACCAATGCAAGAACTGGTCCTGTATATTTTTCCACCAAGCATTTATTTGTCAACTATGATGAATTTGTCGTTGATAATGTACTGGTGAATGAATTTCTGGAATGTGTTTACAAAGATGTTATCCACAGACACGGCAAGTACGTAACAACTCATTATTTATTACCTCTATTTTTTTTAAATTGCGCTTTTTATATATGACGTAACAAAATTATTCCCTTTTTTTTAGGAAGTCATTGTTCACAGTGGCAAAGGACAAGATGGAGCATGAATTGAATCTCGGAGTTGTAATAGTGACAAAAAAAGACTGGTTCCATATAATGCTTCATCCCAGAGGGCCATGGGAAGACGAGGTATTTTTTATAACATTCAATTGGCTGTTATACACATTATAGAATGTATAGTTAACATATATACTGTCACATTACGTACCTAGTTTAATACTAATTATATACCTAGAAAAAACACTAGTAATGCCTGCATATATAAACTGTATACCTTGGTGTTGGCATATATTTATGTAAGCTTGGGAATGTCATAAAGTTGGCATTAAAATAATTACTACACATAATCCAATAATCATATACAACTTTAAACTAACAATATATAAAAAAGATATTTTCTATGTGAGTTGGGTTATTATATGTTGTAAAGGAGTGACAGTTTTATTTTTTGGCATGAACAGATGAATATCACATATGCATATGCTCACACCCAACTTAATACTAATTATATACTTAGATTAATAATCATTGCACACTTACATATAAAATACCTTTAAAGTCAAGTATATATAAATTATACACATGAATGTTGTCTTAAACTTATGTAAGTCTCAAATGACATAAACTTGGCATCAAAAGTCTTATTCAAGGTAATTCAATAAACCGTTAAATTTTATACAAATAATACTCCTTATATGCTTAGATAAAAAATTATAGTAATGGCCATTATATATAAAATATATACCTACAAATTGATATAAAATTATATAATATGATTATTACTATAAAGTTGGCATTAAAAAGCTTATCAATAATAATTCAATAAACATATAAACTTTATGCACATAATGTATCTAAAATATTTTAACTATTTTTGGCATGAACACTTGCATATCACAAATGCATGAACACACGCCCAGTATATATAAATTATATACCTATGAATTGACATAAAGTATTTAAGCTTCAGATTGACAAACAGTTGGCATTAAAAGAATGATTACAAATAATACAATTAACATATCAACTTTACATTTGAATATAATTTTAATTTATAATTTGTAAATCTTTCTATTTTAATATAACAGTACGTTGATGTGATCATATACTGTCTACGAAAGAAGTTCAAGTACTCTTCACTCATTCAGGAGTTCTACACCACAATAGATTTCTGTTTATCATGCCTTGGATTTCTAACATCGAGAAATAGTGGAGAGAATCTAATTTTGACATGAGATGCATATCACCCGATCATGACATCGGGCAGTGCATTAGGGGGTTTCGTCTACGCGCTAACACCCCTTTGGAGAAGGTTGACAATGTTCTTATTCCTATCAATATTAGTAGTTCTTTTCATTAGATTCTTGATCTTTTTCGCATCAAGCACAGGTGTTTGTATGTGTATGATTCAATGATGGGAGGAGCACTACACAGGAAAAGAGGAATTAGTCAAAAAATTCTCTGTATTGATCCCGGTCTTCTTAATGAGCACTAGATTCTATGACAGATCGGACATTTATTCCACCAAATTTAACACTTACATTGACCTGTCTCAATCTGATCTGTTGAAGTATATGCTGCTTTCTAATGTGCCTCAACAGGATCCACAATTCAAGTATGTCCATTTTTTAAACTCAATTATTTTTAGCATTTTTTAACACCACTTTTATATATACTGCCTAATCAAATTTTAAAATCTTATGCTCAGCGATTGTGGTTTGTATACCTGCGTGCTTGCGCAATTTATCAATGGTGTTTTCAACATGCATGATATTGATGTTGATGCAACATATCACCGGCAAAGGTATGCCACCCTCTTGTATTAGTACGGAAGATTAAAAATCAGCGAAGATGTCATCAGCGATAGCGAGGTTGCTGGGACAGTTTCTAGCAGAATAGGTGGTCCTCGAATTGCAAGAGAGTATTCAAGGCCAATACAATGAATATCTTGTTTTAAAAACAGTTGATATATTTTTCTTCTGTTATCATTTTAAAGACATTTCAGAAAATGTTTGATACTATCTATTTTGACTACCTTATTTTGGTGTTATTCAAATTGTTAATTCTGTAGGTTTTGTTAATTTTTGAATTTGTTATTAGTATTTATCACTTTTAGAGACATATTAGTAAATGTTTGATAATATATATTTTCTGTCTATTTTATCAGAGGGGTATGTCTAAAGTTCTGATTTTTAAATTCTGGATATAAATTTTATACAAATAATATAGCACCACAACACAACACATAATGTATGCACAGTTTATGTACCTGAGAGTTGTCATATATTTATGTAAATTCCAGAATAACATAAAGTTGGTATCCAAAAACCTATTACAGATAATACAATAATAAACTTTATACACAAACTATATCAAAAAAATTTAATCTGATTGGGATATTAAGTAATGTACTTAAATACTCGTAATATACAAAGCTAAAAAATTATAACAATGCCCAGTGTATATAAATATATACCTGAAAGTTGTTATAAAATTATGTAACCTGACCACTGCTTTAAAGTTATCATTAAAAGACTTATCAACAATAATCCAATAAACATACCAAGAAAATCACATATTAAATTATAATTAAATCATATGCACATACACATTTTCAGCACCATATTATATCCAAATTATAACACAAAAAGTCATAATCTTTGCAGTAAGTTTACATACCCATCGTATACTATATTCAATAACTAAAATTAATCATAATATCTTCATTATGACAGTTAAATTACGCTTTAAATTTTGCTGACATGCCGTTTGTATATAAAAATAAAAAGGTATGTATATATAAACACGAAGAAAATTTTATTTCAATGCAAAAATAAACTACAAAGGAACTAATATTATGTTTGAAATAGATAAATAAACACTAAAAATACCAAAAATAGATTCACACGTTTTTCTCTGAAGAAAAATTAGTACATGTTTTCCTGTTATGCCCTTCCTTGCCACATGCGCTACATGTAATTTTGGACCTCTTAAATTTAACATCGCTAAACCCCTTCCATCGTACGCTTGGAGGCCGCCCTACCTTTCTTTTATAATCAGGGGGCAACAATTTAGGCTCCGACACATAACTTGGTATATCCCAGGTACTCTCACTAGATAGAGGCTCAACAGGAATTACGAACGTGTCTCGAAAATTCTTTGTTGAATAATACTTAGAGCAGAAATCTTCCTCATGTAAGCTCCTGTATCTAAGAATTGTAATTATATGTCCACATGGAATCTCATCAAGTAAAGTGGACTAAAGGCCAAGAAGAGGAGAGGAAGCGGAAGCTAATAACGCTTACCGCAAAGAACTGTTATTTTTCTACGAGCAGGGTTGGTTTGGCTATACCGACACCCGGAAAGCAAGCTACGTTAGAGTTTGTCCACTTGCTTTATTTGAACATGCAAAGAACCAACCAGACTGACCTAGTGGATAAATCAGAAATAAAGAAACAAAAACAGTGATTCCTTATCTGTTATCCTGACGTCCTGTATGCAGGGTTGTTCTATCAAACCAGACTATGCTATAACCACCAGGATCAGAGCTGTAGAACGATACATTTAACACTAACTAAATGCGATCTCAAGTGCATTCTCTCATTCAAGGTAAAGAGTAGGAATTTACGCTATCATCAAAACAGCACTAACAACTCTACTATTTTATGTAATTATGAGAGAAGACTTGTTTCCTATTGGATTAAGCTAATCTAACTCGGAAATTTATCTTAACACATGCAAGTCGTAGAACTACTTTACTCCCTGAGTCTAGATCTCCGATTCCAATCCTCGATTACACTTGCGTTCCCCAGGCGCTATGAAATGGGGGGTCTTTCCTTCGCTGACGAATGCCTCCTTTCTCTTCGAAGAAGTCTACAACAAACAACCCTTGAGACCTACGAGCTCCTAAAGCAAAGAAAGAAATAGACAGACTTAGACGAGGGCATCTTGAACCCCTCTCCGCTACGGGAGATGCTATAAGAAGATAAGCTACTCATACGTGCCAAAGAGGCTTCCTTCCCGCCTTGACCCAGCTAAAGGTAAAGGTACGGATTAGGTGGCGAAGAAGAGACGGAGGAGCTTCCTCCCCCATTGACGGCTCTCTGAAGGCCTTGCACCGGCGCTAGTTGAACCTTCTTCGGTCTCTTTCAGCGGCGGGCTTACCTTTTTTATTAGTATTGAATTCATGTCATTGTCGCTCATCATCCTTGTTAGAAAAGGAACAAGAAACTCTCTTTATGGGAGGGAAGCTGTGCGAAAAACCGCTTCTTTTTTTCGGTTCCGAAACAACTTGGGCGAAATAGGGTTCTACCGGGAAACCATGGATTTGTACACATAGGCCAAGGCCTCATTACCTTGCCTCTAACCTAGACTCATAGAGTGTGCTAACAAAGTCCTTGAATG